>QNGE01002716.1:0-56304 GCA_008508345.1 Paragonimus westermani
TCGATAAGGCCCGTCAGGCGGCACCTTGCGTTTTGTTCTTTGGTGAATTGGATTTGATTGCAAAGGCTCGTGGAGGAAGCGTTGGTGACGCTGGTGGAGCAGCAGATCGGGTAATTAACCAGCTGCTCACCGAAATGGATGGAATGTCCTCGAAGAAAAATGTCTTTATCATCGGTGCAACCAATCGACCTGATATCATAGACGGCGCAATTCTACGTCCTGACCGTTTGGACCAGTTGATCTATATACCATTGCTAGACGAGAAGTCTCGAATCAATTTTTTCAAAGCCAACCTGCGGAAAACACCCATCGCTAAGGATGTTGATCTTGGTTACGTTGCCAAGGTTACTCAGGGTTTCTCTGGAGCCTACCTCACGGAGATTTGTCAGCGTGCCTGTAAGCAGGCTATTCGTGAATCGATCAAGCAGAAATACGAGCTGAGCGAGAACAGCGAGCGCGACTGAATGCAATGGAGGATGAAAGCGCCCCGGTGCCTGAAATTACTCGTCGTCACTTCGAAGAAGCCATGCGTTTCGCCAGGCGGTCAGTGACAGAAAACGACGTGCGCAAATATGAAATGTTCTCTCAAACATCACAACAGTCTCGGGGGATTGGTGGCGATTTCCGATTCCCAGGTGATCCAACTGGCGAGTTGGACAATAACGATTGTGCTTTATTGGACGCCTTCTCGCTTTCTCGGAGACTAGAATCCACGACAGTAGTCAACGTATGGAATTAACAACATCCGCACTTTCTACCCGATACTGGCTATACACTTCAGGTGGATCTCCGGCCGCAATTAACGGTTAAGCGGGAGTAGGTGTAGTCCTCAACACGACGGCCGCAGCCGCATTGATAGATTGGATTCCTGTTAACAGTTCTCTTTGTGCCGTCCGCTTCGCAGGTTCAGTTAGGGTCAGTTCTAGACGCAAAACTCTCAAATCTGTTAGTTGTGTTTACTTACGCTCCAACTGACTGTAGTGACGTCAGCGTCAGGTATATGTAGAGTTTATTTCTTTGTATTGTTCACTAACGATGCTTCACCATTGTACAACAACGTGTTTGCGTCATCTCTGCAGGTTGTTCGAATTCATTAAAAATGACCTTGCAATTACAATAAAGTTTTGTGCACGCACGCCTTTCTGCTCTTCTATCTGTGGCGTAGTTGCTTGACGATAACACACGGATCTCATCCATTTTTAGCTACGTTGTACTCCGAACATCGTCGCAGCACCGACTGCGTTTCAGCCGCTCACAGTAATCTCGGAATATCCTCGCTTCCCGGATACTGGTAATCTGGAATATTGTGCTGGTCCTCTTGAACCCTTTCTGTGAGTCAAACTCTTTATTCCTATAACTTGCTAAACCCCCGTAACTGTCCTATTGCATTCGTTCATTTTTGGTTACTGAACTCAGTGAAAAACGTTTGCATTCACTTAGGGTAGTCTGAGACTGTTTTGAACCACTACACCAAACAGGTCCAGTCATTGGTTCACTCTCTGCGCTCTCGGTCGCGCAGACCACGCAGTCGATCTACAACACCTTCGCGACGTCCAACGGCACTAGCACACAACAACCGTAACTATTGTTGGTATATTCGTACTTTCGGCCACCGAGCAGAGAAGTGCACTAAGCCCTGCACATTCACTACTTTACCGACCGCACAGGGAAATCCAGTGACCGGCCAGTGATGGCGACGGTTGTGCCTGGTGTCTCGTTCAAATGTCGCCTTTTCTACATTCCAGACAGATCCACAGGATACAACTTCCTAATCGACACCGGCGCTCAGGTAGGCGATCACCAGCGTTGTAAGCCCATTTTCTCCTTACAAGCCGCTAACGGAACCCCGATACGGACGTACGGTCGACGTTTGCCCACTCTTAACCTTGAACTACGACGTCAGTTCTGCTGGATTTTTCTGGTAGCAGACGTTCAGACCGCAATTCTAGGTGCCGATTTCCTATCCCACTTTGGTCTCTTGGTTGATATTCAGCACCACACGCTTTTGGACAGCTTGACTTCCTTGAGTGCTAAAGGCAAATTAACCACCATGAATTCCATCGGAGTCCATATGGCGGTGCCCAAACCATCAAGATATTCCCGGCTGATCCAGCAATACCCGCAGCTCATAAATCCGTCGTATCACCCACATTCTTTGAAACACGACGTTACACACACCATCGTGACCAAGGGACAGCCAGTGACCGCTCGCCCAGACGTCTCCCTCCCGAAAAGCTGAAGATTGCCAGGGCAGAATTTGACCACATGCTTCAATTGGTATCATCCATCCACCCAAGAGTGCATGGTCTTCCCCTTTACGTTTGGTCCCTAAGAAAACACCGGGGGATTGGAGACCATGTGGTGATTTCCCAGCGCTCAACAATGCAACCGTACCAGACCTGTTCCCCACCTCCACGATTTTTCCTTGACTCTACATTCTATGTGTTTTCTCTAAAATCGACTTGGTGCGTGCATATTACCGAATTCCCGTCGCTGAGGTAGACATACCCAAGGCCGCGATCACAACTCCTTTTGGTTTGTATGAGTTCCTTCGAATGCCCTTCGGACTTCGGAATGCAGCTCAAACATTCCAGCGTTTCATGGATCAAGTTGTACGTGGTCTGGATTTTGTCTTTGTTTACCTCGACGATGTTTTAGTTGCCAGTGGTTCCTTCGAAGAACATGAAACGCATCTTCGTCTTTTGCTGGAGCGGTTGAATAAATACGGGATTTCTATTAATTTACCAAAGTGCGTTTTTGGCGTCTCGTCTCTTGAGTTCCTTGGACATTTTATAGACGCAACTGGCATCAAACCATTAAACACTAAGGTGCAAGCGCTGTAAGAGTACCCCATTCCTGATTCCATCCAAAAACTTCAACGGTTCATTGGAGTTGTTAACTAATACCGTTGTTTTATTCCTCGCTGCTCACAGCTTCTGAAGCCGTTAACCGATCTGCTACGTGGTTCTAAAAATGACGTTATTTTAAGTCCTGAAGCGCTACAAGCGTTCAACGACGTAAGGAAAGCACTCAGCGAATCGGCGTCCCTTGCTCATTTTAATCCAGAGCCGACCGCTCATCTGATTCTTTCAACTGACGCGTCTAATCATGCTGTCGGTGCAGTGCTTCAGCAGTGCATCAGTGGTGAATTACGACCAGTCTCATTCTATTCACAAAAGATATCACCCGCTCAAGCTAATTATAGCACCTTCGGTCGTGAGCTGCTTGCTGTTTACTTGTCCATTAGACATTTTCGTCATTTGTTCGAAGGAAGGAACTTCACCGTTTTAACAGACCACAAACCTTTAATATAAGCCTTCAATGCCAGTCAGGATAAGTATTCTCCTCGCAAAATTCGACATCTCGATTTCATAGCGCAATTCACAACGGATATCCGACACGTCCACGGAAACTCCAATGTGTTTGCTGATGCGTTCCCAAGGCTACATGTTAACGCGGTTTCTGGCCTGCAAAACATAAGTCTCGAGAAAATTGCTGGAACTCAAACGTCTGATTCTGGCTTTCCATCCATTTGCACCCCACCCTTTCAGTGTTCTCGTATTCCCTTACCATCTTCCGAATCCCCCATCGTATGTGACACTTCCGCGGGCATCTCACGTTCAATTCTACCCCTTTCTCTTCGTCGACCCATTTTTCTCCATTTGCATTCTTTGTCCCACCCTGATGTTTGCGCCACACTCAAATTTATTGCTGCCCGTTATGCCTGGCCTAATATGAACAAAGATGTGCGCTGGNCAGTGGCGTGAATGTTGTCGTTGTTCGGCTGGGTTGTTTGTGGAATGAGTGCATTTAATGACGCGGGACGGCAAAAGCCGTAAGGAAGCTGTCTTGCTGATGACGCCCTACTCTCACTTGCAGCTCGGTTGTTTGTTTGCAAGATGTAGGTACCTTGAAACGCGTAGCTAACAAGCTTGTTTTCAGTGCTCCAGCTTTTTCGCCATTGATGTCTGCGTTCGATCGCTGTGATCGGGTGACACTAAGGAGTAAGCAGCAAGGGGGCTATTAAGCGGATATTCGATAGTGATTGCCAGACGGGTTCTTCAACTCAGTCCCTAAATCTGCGCAGACTCAGATGGCTAAGCCATGTGTTACAGATTCTGGCGGGTTGTCTGTCATACCGAGCACTCTTTACAAACTTTGAGCTGACTGGCATAGTGCGCGAGGTAGACGGATGATGCTTTGGCGTAAAGAAGGGAAATCGTCTACAAAGAGGTTGGCCACTGTAGATAGGGTTTAGTTCCCGGGCTGGGGACCTCCCGAATCTCAAAGTCGATGAGTAGATGACGTTAGATGAAATGCAGCTGATCCAGCTCAGTGGCGTGAGTATTGTTTGACCGAGTTGCCTGTAAATCGAGCACATTTAGTGACGCTGGGCAATGAAATCCTTAAGTTAACTGTCTTGCTGATGACGCCTTGCTTTCACTCACATCTCGGACGTTTGTTTGGAAGGTGTAGGCACCTTGATATTGAATGTTTGGATATAGACGTAACTATCTTTAGTGATTGACACCATTCTCCTCCCTTTCTGTACAGGGTTTGGTTCTCTCTAATTGTCTATGCAACTAAGCATCAATGTGAACCACTTATATATTGCTACCTACGTTGACGGTGATGACGATGTTTGTTCAGCTGCCAACCGCTTGGTTTCCTGGCAATCACTCAAACTTCTTCATGGTTGCTAGCATATTCCATCTGGCATCTGACATACTTCGGTTCATAAGGCTACTCGTTTGGATCTCCGGGATCAACCACGAGAGGATCGCGAGACCTGGTGAACGCAACGTGCTACTGAGATGGAAAAAGCCGCTTCTACTGGGAACCCTCGAGGGCTTTCTTGTCTCATCCCGTCAACTGGTAGCAGGAAGCCAGGTATGAGCGACGTAATCTGCGAAGCCAATGTTTAGTCTATTCGTTAATCACAGCGACCTTTAGGACGCTCGGCTGAGCGCTTCCAACAGAATTCGAACTGGCCACCCACGCTATCGATCATGCCTTCCGACCCTCTTTGTGCCGTTAGTCTGTTTACGTTTCTCCACCTTCGAAAACAGAAGTCTTATTTGAGATCAAGTTTCTAAAACGTTCCGAAGCAATCAGCCGAACCGCCTTCTGCTCCTATTCATCCACGGGAGCCCAGTCTTAGTCAATGAGCTGAAGGCTCTGAGTCGGTGAAGTGGTTCCAGTTGGCTGAGGCTTGGCTAAAGTCATTCCCATTTCCAGAAAGGATCCACGCACTTCGTGTATGAATCACAGATCAGCCTGGTTCTGGTTGTTTTGAGGCTGTTCGCAGCTGTCATACTTCATAAACTAATAGAAACGTGGGTGCAAAATATCCACGAGGATCAAACTCGGTTTCTTCTTGGCTACATTAATTTGATGTTCACGCTCCGCCGCATGCTTGAACTCCGCCATATAGAAAGCCGACAACTGTGCTTTTTGGTGTGTTAATTGACGGAACTGCTCTCTGAGACTGTTTGTTGAGGAACGGTGTGCTCTAGAAGTATCTAGACATCCTGTGAATAGTTTACTGCCACACCTCGGACTAGGTTTATAACAATGAATCACCGTCCTTCAGCGTTACAAATGGGGTGCGACAAAATTGTCCAGTCTCCCTTTCCCCACTCAATTTGGCAATAGACATGATCTTAGGATGGGCCCTGAGAGATTGTGGATATGATGGTGTGGAACTACGCCAAGGCCTTCAACTTTGAGACATGAATGTGCGGACGACATTACTCCAGTCTGTGTGGGTTTACGTGGATCCCATGACATCTCAGTTTTGTACATCTTTTACACCTTCTAAATGCAAGGTGCAGTTGCAAGATCGGCAGGACTTTACACCCACCCTCACTATGTGACGAGCAGTTGCGGGTAGGTGAGAAGTTCATGTACCCTGACAGTTGTATCAACTCTGGTGGGACGTCCGATAAGCTCACAACCTGTAAAGCTAATGCTTGGATGGCGTTTGCAAACCTGCACCGTCTGTGACATCAGCATGCTCTCAGTCTTTCTTTGGAAGACTGAGTGCACAACGCCCCTGTGAGAGCGGTCTCACTGTACGCAGGCGTCCTTCGACTCCGATTACTTTGGCAGGCTTATGCAGAAACGGATGCCGCCAACCGCACATGCATGCACTATACTAATTCACTGTGTTTGTGCGAGCAGGCTTACACTGGCGCACGGAAAAACTTCAGCTGCTGTAATAAAATGGGCTATAAATTGACAAATGGTGGTCAAGTTTGATCTCAAGAGATAAAACCATACATACATGTATACACAATATGATTAAATGCAAATAGGGAACACTCACTGATGGCTCTTTATCGTGATGTTGGTAATCTGCCCCAGGCAAACAGCTCTTCAGCATGCCTATATGCCTGCTGCTTGTCTTCATCATAGTTATGACCTGTGGGGCTAGGTGTGCGCCGTGATTATAGTGTCTGTTAAAAGCATTACGATGGAAGATAGATTTAAAGCCTAGTTGCCCCCGTTTCCCTGTAGTTACTCCGGTCACTGATGTCCACCAGTGTGACATCGTGATCTGTGGCTGCGCATTATTTTCAGAGGTCATTTTTGGTCTACCCGTTCTAGTAGAAGTGTTTCTACCCGTGACTCAGTTCTACCCACTTAGACTCGGTCGTGGTCTTGACAGGGAATAAAATACATTACAGCCGTCCTTTCGTGCGTTTCGACCCAATCTTTGATCTGACAAAATTTACTTCGAAGGCTTTATATGTACACTTATGAACCTCGTACGTAATGTCCCTTAAAATGTGGTTGTTCTGGTTACAACCTGAGTCCTACTATTATGCTTAGCCGACCTGCCTTCATACTGAAGGACGTCGAGAAGTGCTGCTTCAGTATGATGTACGTCAGGGTTCTGTGTTGTATATAACAATCTGCAAACCCAGCAACCGTCGCTTTTTGAAACAACTGTCATACAACTGGTAAAACTGTTTCTCATGTCCAACCTGCCAAACTTCCGTAACTCGAACTCCTTTGTTTTCCTCAGGCCTGAGTGTATAATTACGGTACAGATGTAGTTAAATGTGAAGGAAGTGTGAGTTAACAAGTCCTATTGACGATGCGGAACTTCACAACTTTTCCCTCTTGGTCGAATTCCGCGATGACACCGTACGTGTCGCTAGCCAACAATTGTTTTTTTGTAGCTGTGAATACGTTCGACTCAGTTGATGAATGGGTTTTGAGAGCCGCCTAGGCACAGGGGTCTACCAAACAGACATGAACATATTGCCAGCCCTCTATCCTCAGTCTTCAGTTCAGGTTGAAACTTACTGAGGGCTTTCTGGCTTAGTCATAACCGTGAGCGGCATGCATCAAGAACTGTCTACTTTAACCGATTTCATTTAATTTAGTCACAAACTAAATTTTAGGGCGTTTGCAGCACTCTGAATATCTACTTGGACCCCCTGCCTAATGGAAGATTGACTGATCTCGAGAATGCAAACGATGTCTTTGTTGTCTGGCAATTTCCAAGCAGCACAGGTGATGTTAAGCAGTATTTCGCGCTCTGCTAAATACTTCGGGGTGTGCTTTATCGCCTCAAAATGCGAATGCTTCTGCAAGGTTACAGTGGTTGAATTGATTTTGCGTCAGCTAAAGTATTTGTACAGGTTGCTGACAACTTCACATAATTGAAAACTCAAATTATTAGCCACGAGTGTATCTAGTTGACCATGTCGGTTGTTGCCAATCTTACTTATCTGTGGCTTGGAAAGCATCACCGAAGCTTATGGGGCTCGTATTTTAGGCAAGTTCGCGAGCGGTGTTACTACATGACTGCAAAACATGATCACTCAGATTTGATAACGTAAGCGGTCTTCGACTGCCGATCTCTGAGCTCAGTCGCCCTCGTCATGTGGCATCAACAAGGTCAAGTGGCGGGTAACCGGGAGTAGGTATCAAGTGACTTAATGCCCTATCTTTAAGACCACATGGTTTATCGTGGTCGGGCCGGATACCACTGATACAAACCAACCGCTTCCCACACGGAGCACTATTTGTCGATGCCTCAATCGATTGGTCTGAACTTCGAGGTGCAAAAAGATTTTTAGTAATAGGTTCGTTTCTCTGGTTGAGTCTCTGTTGACTCGCAGAATCGATGTCTGGAGAAATTAGATGAGTTGGTGACTCATAGGGTCCAGCAATTTGAATATATTGCCGTCGTTTGTCTGGGTTATTTATGCAGTAAATGCAATTGATTGATCAGGGCTATGCCGCAGCTCGGTAGATTGTTTTCAAACTGTAGGCACCTTGATGTCGAACTTTCAAGTTTCGATTCAGGGTGTTTTTATACTGAGCTTCATTGCTTCCCATTGCTTCATCTTTAAATTTCAGGCTTTCTTTTTCTTCTTTCCCCGTGCTGGAACTGATCCAACAAAATAAAACCCTGTCAGTTATCACTATCGACAATCGATCGACAATGAAAAGCCAAGTCTCAGCGCGTTGACTTCGTGTATTATTGCCGACCCTGGAAAATAGAGAGTACAGAGAGACACGTCAAGCTAGCGAGGCACGGAGCGAGTTGTGTTTTTAGCCCCGGGCCGGATGTTACAAAATGGGTAGCTTGACTAAAACAAAAGTAGGTACAAAGCCAAAATCATAGATAATGTACAGATGAATTCGACTATCAAAATATCATTTATTATGGTCGCTACACCCGTAATTATGTAATGGCTAGATGTTAGTATCACCGTTTGGGATCACTTGTGCCGAAAAATGTGTATCCATTGTAACTGTGTTACAGAGCCAGACTCTAGATGGATTTGATAGTGGCAACTTGGGCGTCACTTCGTGTTTTTTGTTGTTTAACTGCAAAGTCCCGTTAATCGTCCTTCGTTTTTCCGTAAGCCAAGAGCTTTCTCATGATTGTATGGCAGGTAAGCGTCCTTCTTGATTACGAATTCATTACCGTCCATACTTCCAATGGTTGCAGGTCAAAGCGGATGAGCAGTGGCTTGGACGAGAAAAACTGAAGTCGACGATCTGTTTTACTCACGCGAGGAAAATGCTTCAACAGTTTGCTTAAAAAAGCGTGGTTGATGAACTCAGTGTGTCAGAAGTTACATTCATGATGCTGATGGTGACGATCGTCAGACTTTCTCCACTGCAATCCCTTTTTCATTCCTTTGCTTTTCCTCAGGTGGTCTCGTGAGCTTCGATTTATCTGGCACCTTTCCGTACTACCAACGAAATGAGTATTATCAGTGCCTGTGACCGCACTGGAGAATTTCGCGCATGTGCCAAATCTCACCAACAACGTGTACTTGCGGGTCGTGCCTGCATAAAAGCCCGTTCAACTTTCCGACCAAAACAGGCTACAAGAAAGGTGGACGCTGAGTTTTCTTTATGTTCAGAAGGCTTGTCCAAAGATCTCCAGCGGACTCAACTGAAATTGAGGAAATTATGCATTATATTTAATGAGAAAGATGCGTCCTCCGCTTCATCCACAAACAATCTCATTGATGTCATTCAGTGTGATATTGTAGACTTGAACAAGACTTTATACCATTTGAAAACGTTGGAGTTAAAGACTCATAACGAACACTGTTCTTACTCGCAGTTCATCAAACATAACGGCTTGGTTGTGCGCGGACTTGAATATTACTTGGCAAACCTGGTGAATGTTTTTCAAAAAGTGCTGGAGGCTAATAAAGAAAAAGTCTCTGACTTTGAACCCTCAAGCGGGGTTCATTCTGCACCTACTACACTCTCACCGGTATCATTTCAGTCACATGTTCATTGTCCCACCGTTTCAAGGATTAGTCCTAGTCTGGCTTCAGTTGCTTTACGTTCGTCTCCTAACCGTCCTGTGGTTGCAACAGGAGCGTGCACAATCAGTGCTCCTTCACTGTCGGCACCAGAAACCGTTCCTCTTCTATATGCCTCGTCTCAAATCACGAATAGTCCTATCAAAGGAACAACTTATGCGCCTACGGATCAACCTGTATACAATTACAACACCGTGCCGTATGGGCAACACATGAACTTACAGGCTTCATTCGGTGTTCCTGTTCACGTGAGTTCAATCCATATTCCGCCTACTTTGGTTTCTATCCTTCGCCGTAATGACGATGGAGTCATAAAACCTGTCGATTTGTACTCACCACGTTAATAACAGTGGTTTACGGCCACTTTTTAAATCGTCATTCCTTATTATGCAGACATATTCAAGAGCACAGGTGGTCTCAAATGCATTTCGGGACTGTGAGGTGTTCACTGGATTTGCATTTAATTTCACAGAGGCAGTCCTATGGAACTGGCAAATTGGTATCAGTTGGTCTTGTTTTCCATTTAGGTTAGAAGAAATTGCAGTGGAACGGACCAGATTTTGAATTCTGTGTCGTAGGTGCGATTGATTGAATGGTTCTCCACTACGTATTACGTTTACCAACCCTGGTTGAATCTTACTGACTGAATAACTACGGTCCATTTATGTACCACTTTGGTTGGGACGGAGGTTTCAAACGGCGTGTGTATTCCCTCGTGCTCATTCACAACCGGTTTTGTTTTCACTTGAGTCCACTACGTGATCATCAATTGTTGAACACAACGTCCTATTATCTTTTTTTTCATGAGAACAAACGAGGACTTCACTGGTTTTGTAGTATATCCAGAACAAACTACTACCTGATTGCTCTAAGATATCTTCCAGTCGATTCGAAAAGTTTACTCGCCATACACCGTTTTGTTAGTTTGTGTTATAGTTCCTTTTCGTTTATTTTTCAGAAATCTGACTGATTTACGTTCAGCATGTTTAACTCAAACCATGTAGTGGAAACGACGGAGTTCGAAGGCCGATAATCTGTACCCTTGCCTGTAATCACTTAAAATGTTTCTCAGCTTAACCGCGAAAAATCAACTGAAACATGCTTCTCTAAAGTCACTCTTTGAAAGCCAGCCTCTAGTGGTATATTACACGATACTTTTTTGTTCGGATTTCACTGTACCTTATATCTACCTATTGCAGAGGTAAATGCAAATCGACCATAAAGTATTTGTTCATGGGCAGTACCGGTACATGCGTTCTCACAAACGCCATCTCAGTGGTTTGATAGGTTTTATTTTTTTTAGTGGCACTAATTTCTGCAGTGTTCTTCTATGATTAAACCCACTCGTCAACTGTTGTTGCAATGGTATATTTCTAGCACGTTACCTGTGATCCTCATAGGGTGAGTTGACTGAATTGAACAGTCACATGGACAGATTTTTCATCATTCCGTGCAAATTTGATGCATACGTTATGAGACATGGAGAGGCAGACACTCCTTCATGAAGTGCTTTAGCATTCTCGTTATCTCCAATTTAAAACCGTTTCGATCGCTCATAAACTGTCACAGTCACTTTATTATTATATTGAACAAACATACCCCATGTTGAAAGAAAATATGAGCAATTCTAGCTTGCCTATAATTAAAAAGATGGGTTGGGTTGTGGCTCATGTGTTGACGAATTTCCACACAGGCCCCCTTGAAGGAAAGGCGGTGTAATCATCGTCATCATCATCATCATCATCATCATCATCATCATCATCATCATNGACGAAATTAAACAAAAATGGTGACAGCGGACAGCCTTGACGTACGCCACTCATGGTGCTGAAACTGTCAGACAGCTCACCGTAAACCCTAACCTGAGCTGAAGTATGGGAATAAAGTGCCGACAGTATGTTCACGTACTTAGTCGGCACACCTCTGCGTTTGAGCGACTCTAAAAGTGTAGATCGATCCACTGAATCGAACGCACCTTTATAGTCGAGAAATACAACAATGTTTGGCAATAGGTGTGTCAACGATCTTCCAACGCCTAATCTGGAGGACCAGGAGACTGGTTTGTCAGACCTGTACCTATTGGCCTGCCTGATATGAGTAACTGTTTTTGTGGTTACCACACCGTCCACTTTAGCTGAAAAGGTCGTCGCGATACGCAAGCCGTCACAGCACGTCATGGTCGGGTCTCACCGTGACGGAAGGCACTCTAGTGGAGTTTCGCGGTTTAGATATGATCCAGTTTTACCTAATTGGAGGTCAGTGATACAGCAGCCTGCATGATCGCCTCATGAAAGCGTCGCTGGAGTTCAAATGCCGACCGTTGTATGGGTATACAGTACCTATAAACTCTGTGAAGAAGGAGATCCCATCCTGGCGCCTTTTTCGAAATGTCCTGGTGAATAAGAATGCTTCGATTAACTGTAAATGTTCAGTTTATATATTTAAAGCGTTCCTCCTACCTGTAATTGGTTATTGTGCTCATTCAGCTTAACATCTTCGATGATATTCTCATTATCAACTTGTTATGAAATTTAGGATTATTTTGGTACTGTGTGGTTCTCCTTAAGCACCCTAACCATGAACACAAGAGAGTAAACGCCGACAAATATCGCATTTTATCACTGGTGTTCAACGTTTCGCGTTCCCTCGAGAGTGGTGAGGCGTGGACGTTAGTGAATCAGTTTGGAACTGATGCTGTCTACCTGCATGTGGAGTTGTTCATAAAGTATCCATTAAACACACGAAACTTTGCTCAAAGCCCGTCGGCATGAGGCAAGACGTTGTTTATTCCCTGTACCCGAGTACGCCTCAACCGACAGTAAACCAGCTACGATGTCCTCTTTGGCTCTCTGACACAAAGCAACTGTTCAGACGTCGCTGTGCTTGTTGGTGATGTGAACGCACAACACGGTCCCATTACAACAGAGGAGAAGCGGTTAGATTGTATGTTTGGTGCCAGGGCACAACGCGCTGATAATAGCGACTCTTATGCGCATCGTGCGAGATTCGTACATCGAATTGAACAGCTCGCCACGAGATAGCGATGTGTCACGTGAATACCCCTCTTCATCTCAATCATGGAAGCAAACTGATCACATCGCTGGAGACGACATTCTTTTAAATGTTGCCGTTCATTCTGGACTAGTTATCTTTAATCAAATTAATGCGCTGTCTGTGCCCGCTCTGTTCCATCATTTGGTCAGAGACCTGCCGACCACAAACATGAAATGCTCCGTTGGAAATAGACGGACGTGAATCCAGGAAATGTCTATCAAACAGTACTGATTGGTGAACTGTATGTGACTTATTAGATATGCTGAACAGATCAAGGAACGATCCAACTTATCTAAGTGGGCCTATTCGGCTGTGAATGATGACGTCAGCGTATTCGGTTATGACGATCCGAAGGATTCTCCGCTGGAAACCGAATTCATATAGGAGCTTACATTGTTGCACTGTAATGAACCTCTAGTTCCGGATTTTTTTTCTTCAGTTTCTTCCAAAGCCAGTAAGAAATTGTTATCTGGGTTGACCACACCCCTTCGTTCCATGTGGGAGACTCAGGAGGTGCATCATGATTAGCACTTATAAGCAACTAGTCCCGCTTTGAAAAATGATGCCAGGACATCGTTTGAGAGAGTGGCCTTGTCTCTGTCGTTTCCAAGACGCCCACTGGTTTCATAGCTCGGCGACTTCTGAAACAAAGGACCACTTTAGAAAAGAATCGGCAGGTTTCCAGTCTGGTTGCGAGCATCCCGACCATTCTCTTCACTAACAGACAATGGAGCTTCCGAGCGGGACTGCTGATGGTTAGTAGGCTGACTGCTATTGAGTACGTGGTTGACATTGCTTTGGTTGGTTCTTCTGCAAAACATGCAAACCGTGCTGAGCCGGTTGCTTGACGCGGTTGGTCTGCATACTAAACACTCAACACCTTTAAATTATGAAGCGTTGTTACAAGGTTGGTGCCGAGAAAGTCTCCAGTTCATCGAAAAATCGTTTTATTTGCCTTACAAAAGGCCTGAAACACTGTTTTAGGTGACTTTTAGAGTTGACACCGATATGTGATTCTCTGCCTTCCGTAGGCGTCCTCGACCTTCCGTCGCCGTTTTTGGTATCCCACCTACACGCGCGTGTTTTGACTGGGACCTCGCTGTATTGTCTGGTTTATTTTTCGACCCTGCTTTCTTATTGGTCACAGATCCCATAAGTATGTCCGAGTTTGTGATCATGTTGTCTCCGGACTGAGTGACGTAACAGAGTCCTGTTTGAAGGCCAGTCTTTTTTCTGTCTTCATACGTTAGACTTGGGTGGTTGGATTGGCTGAGAAGTTCCCAATTAATCGTGTATACTTCGCCGTCCGTTATTCATTGTTGCTGTCCATTGCGTTGTTAACCGTTCTATTGTGTTATAGTCAACCTACTCGCTCATAGACCGTGGATCCAGCTACAACAGTTGAGTTGGTGGGTCGTTGGAGACTGTCAATCGCTTCACACATTTGGTTAATCCCACCAGCTTTTAATACTGCTGATCGAGTGCCTCTAATAATACTAAGCACGCGGCGCGTTTATCAGTTTTAGTCACCCGCGACATCCCAAGAGTGCGTGTACAGTTTGTGTGTGCGGTCAGTTTTACTTTGCGGATCAAAGACCTGATTCGGTGGTGAAAATACATTAAGACTCGCGGTAGTCTGCCACCGTTCTCTCTGTCACTTAGGCTGTATCAAATGGGTTTACCATACGAACGTCTATGTGCACAATCTTCGCTGGTTGGGTCGCGTTCCACGTGTGCCGACTGAGCATCTGCCCTATATCGTCTGATGTGGCTACTGGCAATTGGAAGAGACCGTAAAGTGAGCGGGCTGTGATATTTTCACAGGTTCTGGAAGACTTGACCTTCTTGCTCAGCATGGTTGCTAGGAGTCCCACGTCCTGCACGCTGTACAACAATTGAATTGACGAATGACTGTAATGTTGGACAAAGAATTAAACCTATTTTAATTGTGTTTGTTATGTAGTCCAACAAAATGTTTCCTGATTGTCTAAATCGTATCACTGTGTGTGGGAGTCCTGTGTTAGTGTTTTAACCTCACCATATGATTTTGTTTCTTCTGCCTCTTCCACTTGGTCTCATTAGTGGGAATCACCAGGAGATCCTGACGAACAGATGGGCTCCCGGTCGACACAACTGCAAATCCCCTTGGCTGACCAGGAGATTCGTCAACGCGATGCCAAAATCAAGCGAGTCGAGTCCACCATAGTTCAGTTAGGCGAAATCTATCAGCAGTTTTCCACTCTGGTCCATGAACAAAACGATATCGTAACTCGGATAGACAGTAGCACTGATGAGGCGGAAATGAATGTTGGGTCTGCCCATGAACACTTATTGCTGTATTTTCGTACCATCTCATCCAGACGAGCGTTCATGCTCAAAGTGTTTGCTGTCGTACTTATGTGTTTCTTGTTATTCGTCTGGCTCAGACAGCTCACATATACGTTTTAGGGTGAATAACGTTCACATAGATCAAGATTGGATGCTGTCTTTCATATGTGAATTCAGGAGTGATATGTATAAGAACTCGGTTGACCCTTTGTTAATCACTGTCCGGAGGTTACAGGTCTTATTACCTCTGTTACATTATTTTCTGGTGGTATGCCTTGCGATATGTAATAAACTTTCTTAAGTGATTTCTCCGCTTCTTATTTTGTTTTCACTTGTAGCTCCAGTTTCAATCTAAGTGAGCTCTCAGCATTTTAGTCCTGGTTACCAGCCACCACATTCGTGTTTGAAGCAGAAAACATAACCTTGTTGACTTTTTCGCTTCATCTCCAGATGTCTTGTTCGCCGATTGAACTACTGGGCCAAGCAGAACTGGTCACAGCCACTCCTGTAGACTTACCTGTAAAACGTTATTACCGCCAACGTGCACATTGTAATCCGTGGTCTGATCACGCGCTGGATTACCCCATTCGTCCGGATCAGTTCAATTGGGACGGATTGTATGGAGCGGTTCAATCAGATATGCCGACAAATGCTTCTAGTGACTCACTCGTTCGCTACGTTGATGTAGGCTGTGGCTATGGCGGATTGCTTTTCAAACTGGCTGTACAATTCCCTAATGTTCGATCGTTGGGACTAGAGATTCGATTGAAAGTTAGCGATTTTGTGAAGGTAGGTACCCTGCTGTAGCTACTTGGCAGTTCGCATTTCGTTTAATTTGGGCATAACGGGCTTTCCCATCAACTTCACGCATTACTTGGTGTACGTAGGTTCAAAAGCGCATGAGGACAAACTGGGAATGGCTCAAAGTGTGTTGCTTCGAAATTTGAAGTTGGTCAAATTGCTTGAGGTACCCGAGAAAATTGCTTTTCATGCTGAAACGTTCGCCTCTCAGGCTAGTACTTATGGAATCACGGTTTATTGGCTCTCTTGATCAAAATGTGAATGTACCTTGAATGAGCTGAAGTGTTATTCTAATTACATCTATAGTCCGATCACTCGAATGTACACTTGTTTGCCGAGCTTGGTTGCATGTTTCGTCACCGTGCTAGGTGGCATTATCAATGTGTAAGAGTTTGACTGTCTCGGCTAGTGGAGCTCGATGAATGCTCGCCTTTATATACAACGGTAGGATGATATTTTGGTTGGAAAACCTGGTCGACCCAGTTGAAGTTATAAAACAATAATAGTAGCGGCTGTAGTGATAATCATAACAGTAATAAGCAGCCAATCAGTCAGGTTCCAGGCCAAACAGTAACAATAAGTAGCCAACCGGAATTCAGGTCAAAAGGTCTTCTTACGATTGCATATAAAGACGAATATCCACCGACCACCACCACTCGCAGCGCTCAAAACCCTACGTTGATAAACCATTTCGCCCGATGACGGAACGTTTGCAACTTAAATACCAAGCTCCACAAAGAATCGAGCACCCAAACAACCAATTCGGACCACGAGATCTACGACTATTCTCAGTGATCTCACGGACAACTGCGCGTTACCAGCATCCTTTTGCCAGATGAGTACAGGACTTTGACACTCGTTACACTCTCTGGTCGAACATCTGGGCAGGTGCTCACTGGACTTGGCTAGGATATCATTTGGTCGTTCACAGGCCTCAACGACATAGTCACGTGTTTGTTTGTTTGATTTACCAACGGCCTCATAGATGGTCCTTTGCTCGATTACAACTGCCACCCATATATAGGCTTGTCTGTATAACCGGTGTTTATATCGGATCTTGCGGGTTGGTTGAAGTTGACCGAACTGTTCTTGTCGGGGGAAGCGAATGACTCCGGTTAGCTGCCTTGCACAAAGAATCCGCCGACAGAGCGTAACGGTACCGAAGCGTCGAATGTTGACGCAGGCAAATCTTAATGACTGGAACGTATAGGGAGGCCCCAGGACCATGAGCCTGACGAACACCAGCATACTTGTCGTTTGCGTCGAAGTTGTTCATGTTTTCAGCGTGCGCTCAAGTATTTCACAATATCTCCAGTGAGATTTCGACAAAACGGTAAGCAACGGGTCCAAGTTCTGAATGAACGGGACACCACAAACCGCTGGCACCTGGTCGATGACCGCTTTGAACAATATCGTTTGTCAGCAGCCGTCGTCCGACCAAGCCTCTTGCAGCATCTCAATCACGTAGACGAGACAGACGCTGTTTAGTGGATTGCTATTTCCATCCTTGACCACAAGCAAAGTGCTTTCTCAGGAAGAAATGGTTCCGTCGGGAAAACGCTTTTGGAAAGTTCGAAATTCTTCGCATTTTAGGTCAACTCATTTGAAGAAACAGACCGTGTACCTTACACAATGCAACTGGAAATCGAAATGGACCCGGTTCCCCCGGAAGATCCAATTCTGTCAGACCAAACTCAGTTTGTCTACGTCACCCCAGTAAGCTAAGATCTGAATTACACGAAACGTGTGAACCTATTCCAACGCTTTTTTCAGCTAACGTGATGAATTAGCTTGATTAAGCCTATTTTTATTCTTTGAACCCAACGAACACTGCTAGTCTCAATGGTGTGGGCCGTCGCTCGCAAGTTGGTGAAATGCACACCAAACTGTCGCCCATCAGTTATAGCGAGCATCGTGGTCCCGCGAAAATGGTCCTTTCACATGCCGACGTTTTGGAGGCTCTGATCAAGGTATGCTTTCTCCCCTCACTACAACTAACGTGGGTTTTAGTCCTGATAGGTGTAGTTATTTCGCTGGTTGGGAGTTATACCGTTAGAACGGTAGTTAGTTGAATTCCGTTTCGGCCCGGTAGCATCCCAACTGGCAGGTACTCATGCTGCTACACGGTGGGGAGTGGCGTAACACCAATAGGTTTCATCCCAAATAACTTGTAAGCACTATTACCGATTACGTTGACATGGTTCGCTGTCATTGTGAGGTAGTTGCGTACCTGTCACAAGCTGCAAGCCATGTTCATTAAGATTTTCTTCGACTAACTCACGGCAATAAGAATAGTTTCGATAAGGCCTCTACAATAATCCTGTGGACACGCCTGTTTTGACGGCCTTTATTAAGTAAAGCCGTTTCATTTACGATATCGTACCTTCATCAGTTGGTTTCCATGGGATAAACTGCCTCCAACTCCGCAAGGGTGAGCACTTCCAGCAGAAACCTGTGATCTCTGTAGGGTGCTTCTTGTCAGGGGGTGTTGTATTTAATGTGGACGCTGACATTGGTTAAGGCACAGCTGTGAGGAACAGTCCCAGGTTGGGGAGGATTAACTCACAAGCTTGTCTACTCTCAAAAACCTGTCACATAAGACGACTTTCCTGTGACCGTCACTCCTCTGCTTTATTAATCATCTTTGCCTCACGGAAAGCCTAGCCACAAAAACACCTACGATTCTGAAATCCATTAGCAACTGTCTTTTTCTAATATCTTTGGACGGGTTATGAATTAACGAGACTCTAGACTGAGGAAGGAATGCCATGGTAAATAACTTAATGATTATTGCTCTCGTTTGTCCAATCCATACTGTGCCAGTTGGCTATGGACAAATAGCTACACAGGGTGATTAGTTCGCACCATCCGTGAACAGTCTGACCATCTACGTCTGCACATTTTCGACTGCTGGGGAAATGGACTCACTGCTCACCCAGCAATAGCATTCGCTACACGCATTGACCGCACACTTGAAGTTGGTTTTCATCCTGCTTAGTGAGTGGCCATGCTTCACAGCTGTAGTTTGATAGTGCTCTTGGTGTTGTAAACAAGCGCGCTCTGTGCGCGTATTTTGTCGCTAAAGTTCACCTAGTTTTAAGCAGCATGGAACTCTGCTCAGCTTTCTATGCCGCCGTCGATACCGTTGTAGCTATTTAAGCACACGAGCTGTTCAGTATCCCCGTACAGCAGCAACATCTAATGCTGTATCTGCATTACTCCACGGCGGTCTTGGGGCGGCATGTTGAAGCTGCTAAGCACACAACCGTTTATCTGAGAATATCATGACATTTTAGAAAAACGATTGTTTACGAAACACGCTGGTGATGACGTAAGCTCTGTGGTTTTCACGATGCAATAGTTCCGTTAACTGTAACGTTCCAAAGCACTTGACATGTCTTTAGAGTTTTGAAACTTACTTGTGCCCAGGGTTGTTTCGAATTGCTATTAGGTAAAGATTCAATGATATGGTGTTGTAGTCACAACTGAGGAAACTTCAGTTCTCAATTTGTGTCTGTTATACTGGGTTTTAAAACAAGACCATTGTTTATCACACCTTTACGTTTATTGTAAAGTTGGATTCAATAAACGCTTGGAATTCCTACGCTAATCCGCTTAAAGTAGAACGCTGATGTCGCCTTTGTGAATATATTTCCATTCACAGGAAAAGATCACCGCTCTTCGTCTGAGCCATCCTGGGCTTTACTGCAACATCGCCTGTCTGCGCACGAACGCAATGAAATTTCTCCCCAACTTCTTCCAAAAAGTTAGTGGCGATTGGACATCTGTTATGACTTCTTGCGTTTTTTGATCAGGTCTGCACGCTAGTGTGGGCGGTTCTTTTAGGTGAACCGCACATGTTTCTAATGAGGAACTTATACTGGTTTCGTTCGGGTAAGAAGACTGACAAATAACTCGTCCATTTCTATCACGAACGATGTTCACCCAACTAGTCACAAAAATGTCTGAGATAAACAAATATCGAATCCATGTCTCAGATTGGGGGTTGCTATTATTTGTGAAAAAAGTTAACACAAAGAAGCAATGACCATTCTACCCGTCGTATGACAAATGGTGGCAGTTTGTACCTGGTAGATCCGATCCACCGTAGAATCAAGAGCTTTACATACTCGGGCGGTGAAAATTCACTACAAACATGCAACTACAGCTCTGAATGACGGAATTTTTATGTGATTTCGTTGACGTAAGGCATAGCTGGTTTGTCTTGTGTTGAGAAAGTACGAACTGAACTGGCGAATGTGTGCAATACAGATGCTTAGATTTCACGTTTTGCGGTAATATAGACACCGCGGCTTAACTGTCACTAGTACTCCATCTACCGTAAATGGATGGAACATGGTCACGTTTTTATTTGTCATTTACACCACACGCTACATCACCGGCTTAGTTTGTCGACCATCTGGCCTTCCCCGTATTTACGGGAGATACAACCAATTTACAAAGTCCTTTTTACTAGGTTTTTTTCTTTCCGGAGACGTATAAAGAATTCTGAGCAATGCTACTGTGTACTCACGCTGCACTTGAACTAACACGTTTTAATAATCTCAAACAAACATGGTAAAAGTGTGCATATTCGCCTGATAGAAAACAATGTTACGACCACCGTTAATCCATTTGTCTGCTGGCTCGCCATGGCACGGAGGGGACGTGCTGAATGGATGCGGCTTATCAGTGGATTTGCGTATGCAAAAGATGGAAGTTTTGGCACATGTGAACTTTTGTCACCTATGCGTGTCTCCACATTTCAATTTATTCCTTACCCGGTACTTTGCCATATTTTTTTCATTTTGCAGGGTCAACTGCACAGACTATTTTTTCTTTATCCTGATCCACACTTCAAACGAACGAAGCACAAATGGAGAATAATTTCACCTACATTACTCGATGTTTACGCCTTCCTGCTATGTCCTGGAGGCCGTCTGTACACCACAACGGATGTGCCTGAGCTGGCCACTTGGATGGCCAATTGTTTATACAATCATCCTCTGTTCATCCCCGATTGTTGTGTGCAGTTAATGCCATCACACGACGGCAAATCTCTTGATCTACAACAAAACTGCGATATGGTTGTCTGCTCTGAGCATGTTTTGCGTACGCCGGATGAATTCGATCGTCATGTAAACTCGGATCCCGTCTTACAACTGTTTCGAGAATGTGTCACAGAAGAAGCACTAAAAGCAACACGTGAAGGCCGTGGGACAACGTTGTTAGTGTTCCAACGTCGCGCGTATCCACCACAGTGATTCTATCCAGCCTCTGCGAGGTAAACACTTGTAACTTGCGGAACTTCAACCTTCGACACAGAAAGCATCCAAGTGAAGTCAAGTCACCTCGCACTCAAAGAATTTTCCGATTGCCAACAAAAATTCTAACGAAGCTGAAAGCTTCGCAAGTTTAAAAGCAAACAACACACTGGTATCAATGTGGTTTGTTTTTATTTGACAGTCGTCAACGTTGTTTGAAGCTATTCTGCTGTCAAGACAAAACAGCAATTGGTTTTCCAGTGTATGAAGTGTAAAAAGTGATAACCATGAAGTCAGTGTACGTCTGAGTGTTAGACAGATAGAGTGGGGAAACCTGGTTACTGTTGAACAAAATGAGATGTCTGCGTGAATAGTACGGAGACCATGCCAAGGAGAGCGGTGGTCTCGACTACAATAAAAAAACGAAGTTGTAGTAAAAAACGATAACTGTAGAAATAATATTCAAGTAGATAAACATTGGACGGCGCTACATTTACTACACTCGGTGGTGATGTCAATCGAAGTATATGGGGAAAGTAATCGAGATAGAAAGGAGGTTAAATGACAATTGAGATCACAGTTTAGAGAGCATTGTGTTCTTGTAAAGTTCACGAATTTTCGTAACAGCTCGCCATACTCGTATCACGGTGGGAAAGCTGAAAATTAACCAGTGTACGATACGGAAGGAAGCTGGTTAGTAAGTCTGATCACAGTTTGACTGAAAACATGTACTACGGGTTCTACGCGAGTTTAGTGATTCTCGATCGACAGAAATAACTACTGACAAGTTTATCTATTATGTGCATTAGAACGGGTATGCGGTTTGGAACCACTGACGCATAACTCATGGAGAACGCACCTGAGTTGTTTTCAGTTCCGATATCGAAACAAAACCTGTGCCTCATTTGGTCCCATGTGTTGTCACCAGCAGCGTTCTGATAACAGCAGTTTACAGCACAGCCAAATTTATTAGTGAGCAATTTAGCATCATATATACGTACACAACATTCAAGAGATACGCTGAGTGGTAAACGATTCATTAAACAAATAAATTTATTGGATTGAGATATTTTTGCCGTTCACCGTGGTCACCTGTCTGTCTTCGCTCATCTTTCGTTTGAGCCTCAACGACGCTGACGTACTGGCTGTCTATATCTTCGTGTCGATTGAACGAATCCGGCGAGTATAACACCACATGAAGTGGTAAACGTGTCACAGTGACCGTATAACTAATACGCTTTCGATTAGTGTTTCTTCAATCATCGTTTACACGCACGATGATAATGCCAGCGTAGTGGTTTAATTCAAATTGCAAATATGTTGCTGAAACAGGACTTGAAACGAAGAAGAATAGTTACAATTTTCATTTTCATAACCATTCAGTGTCTCAAGCGTTTTATCCTTAAATTTCACATGAACGGATCCGTCTGTTGAATTACATATGGCACAGGTCATACGCGATGAGAAAGAAACACTGCCATCCCATTGCTGCACGCGTTACGTGAAGCAAACTGAAGATGTAAGCCCTTTCAACTTGTAACCAACAAATGCTTGTTACATAGGCCGAGTGCCAAATGGTGCTAATCTTTATTCTGTATCAAAAGCCGCTTGAACAGAGTTCGCACTGTAAGCAACCATGTATGCTTTACTGAGGTTAATCGTTCATTAACAAACATGTTGCTACGCCAATCCGATGAAATGTTCTGATGTGCATATCTAGCAAAATGTTTGGCGTCACACCGAAACGCGCTTGTAATGCAGAAAAATCATTGTCGACAGGAAACTGTTGACTCCGTCCACAGTCTGAACCCAGACACGTTTTCACTAGGATCTACAGTCATAAATGAAGCCACATCAATTATAACTGACAGCTATGCAGTCTGAAATACAGCCTGATTAAAACAGAGGATGGGAGATGGGGCGGTGACACGCATGGTGTCTAAAGCTAGTAGTAGTATAGGTTGAAAATAGTCTGCGCTGTGAGCAGAGCTGTACCAATCACCCATCCTCTTATGAGCGATATGACACCACTTAATTCTTGTTTATTCGGCTGACGAGCGTTCGTATTTTTTAGCTAAGATGATTGTTATACCGAATTGACCTTAGGAGAGTGGTATTATCACTGCGGTCGGTAGTGACGAGAGGACAAAATATAAGGGTTTTGGAAAGTTTTTTCTTCGAGACTGGTTCTAGCAAATTTTACCAAGCAGATAACACAGCTTACTGCTAACGAACTTAATCTACTAATATGAATGTTGGCAGTACGCTCAATAATACATGTACTGTGTCCCAACAAGGGGTGACAACCAGGTAATCACTCACCCAAGGTGTATAATTAAAGTTTCATAGACAGCACAGACATTGATATTTTGGCACGCTGATTACTGTCCTGGATTTTCGTCTCCAAATTGCAGTAGACATCGTCCTCCAGTGAGCTTTGCATCCAAGCAAAAATGATGAGCTGACCGATCTGTTTTAGGGTGATGATTTTGGGGATTCGACCATCAGACCTTAGAAGCACGTTATCGAAACATTCCTAGATGGCTGGATCTAGTGAGATTGTGCCATCAGAATTAGCTTATGAAGGGCTAAGTTGGAAAGGAAAGCGAGAGATGGAATAGCATATTTCCGCCTATCCATCAAGTTAAATGCAGCGGACGAGACTACTCGGTGTCTTCTGTGTGACGACAGATGCGGGCTTGGCAGCATCGATAAATCATGGTTGTGTGTGAGTTGGGATGTTACCGGGATTCACTTTCCTCAGGTTCTTTTCTTGTAGGCTAAAATTGATGAGCCATTTATCGTTGGCCTACAAACTGACAAGCACCCGCCATTGTTCCAGAACAGCCCGAGTGGCGGCGTCGCAAACAGTTGGCTTTGGCGACCACCACAGCACTGATAGTGTTTACCTGGACCAACTGTTTGCAGTCGGTTCAGACTTAGACCGGCGAAAGGTAGGGGTTTCCGACCAAAGCCTTAGACTCAAACGCCTGTATGTGAGATAACGGACTAGGGCCGTCTTTCTGGAAAAGAGGACCAGATGACTTGTTCGACTATTGCGGCAATCAGTCATTCTGTACTTGTGCAAACTAAATGTGATTTTTATTACGGTTTGTGCCGAGGGCCAACTTAATGAAAAATTGCATACCATAAGAACAAAGAAGTGTGAAAAACTAAAACTCATTCAAATAAAGTTACCATAGTTTCATGCGGTATAAATCTTCTTTGGTAACCATTGCGAGAAAGTCTGATTCGTCAGTTACATTGTTGATTAGCTGCAAAATAAACGGTTCTTTTCAAAAATGTGTCGTGAGTTTCAAAGGATTATTGTAGACAAAACTGCTTGCATATTTTTGAATCGAGAGCATTCACTTCGACATGTTCCTGTTAATTAATCTGAAAAAGCATCATGTAGACAGTTGTGGAACGCAAAGACGAGAAAAAAATTTCCCGTTAATGTATTCTAAGCTAACCAGCCCACTTAAAACATGGTTGCATAACGTTTCTTTTGTTGATGATCGATATAGAAGGGGCCGAAAAGGAGCCAAAAATTTCCGGTGGCATGTTAACAAATCAGTTCCCTATCGAGGTCATCGATTTACATCAACTGTGCTTTTACTGAATGTCGAGGCAATAGGTCCTTGTCACTCATACGGCTTATATCTTGTAACCACGCAAAGAATACTTGGACAGCGAGCCGAAAAACCCAAAACATTCAGCCGTCCTTGAAAAATGGGTAAAACTTTCATCTTTAAAGTACAGAGTATGAACTCAATCTCCATTCACCTAGATGACACGTTAAATTCTTCGGCGCTTGTACCACAAAGAAGCCTCTCTTCATGTGATCCACTAGGTCAAACGTGAGCTGGATTCTTTTGATCTGTTGATATTTAGGCGAAGTAACTAGGGTTCGAATTCGCCACCATACGATTAATATTCGGCGTAGCAACAAGTGAGTCATTTCGAGCTCTTGGAAATACGGCCGTCAAGAAATCGGACGATGAGGTGGTACAATGTCTTGTGTATTTCAAAGATCTACCAGGTTGAGCCGGAAGCTGTACAGATGATACTAACAGGGGTATATGCGCCAAGTAGACCAGATCTAACGAATGAACGTTGTGGGTACACAGGAAACCCCATACACACACCCCATACAATCGTGAGTTCCGTGCGTCATTTCATTATCCTTCTTTTAACCTGGTGACGTTTAATATGCATGTACCAGTGCTCACATCCTAGAAATCCTCGCCAATGATGTATCTTATCTGTCTCAGGCACGCGTTCAGGACGTCTTGTTCTGTAATCGTGTTGGCGTCCATATTTACTTATGGCGTAGTTTCATTTACGCCTCTCCTGGTGTCCCGAAAGATGTCGGTATTATTTGGACCAATATAGGTGAATTTTTTCTACTGAAATGAATCCCAGTCGACAGTAGGCGCTGCAAGACAGGAGGCGAAGATTGGTGCAACAGATGTGCTCACTTTGTGTTGTGACAGCACCCGTTCCGATCAATTACAACACGGAGGAAATCAAGGTTCAGTTCCGTCTGTATTTTCATGACCACCTTAACTGAGCACTTAAAGCTGATATAACGATTTTAGCCGTAAACCTTGAAGCCTTGGCCGGCCGCTTGATGTTAAATGAAGATTATTCAGGAGATCACTTTAGTTTTCACTCCAAAAAAGTTTATGCTCAGATCATCAACTGTTTATCAACAATGTAATCCCTCACCACTCGAAACGTTATTCCGTCATCTGGTGCTCTGTCTCTTTTCGAAAGCCGTGGATTCAGTTAGTTATAAATATGGCTAGGTTGCGTGCAAGATTATCGCTCGTAGCGACCGATAGGCCGCGACCCTCGCCACGAGTTAGTTTGTGCTACGACGTCTATATACTTCGGTGGTGTCCCGCAGAGGAAACAATTGGACGTAAGCGAGCTGTCCGACCTAACTGTGCCAAATGATTATCAGACCGGGTTTCCCAATAGACTAGCTTATACTACATTGAGTAGGTTAGATCTGCTAGTTTCGGAACGACCCACCGTATTGTGAATCATTAGATGTTTGCGTACTTCCCCAAAATCTTGAGTGCACGCCAATCATTAGTAGTCGACATTACGGAAGGATCGCGAGACCTGTGAGTCGCAACGTGTAACCTAGAGGGAAGTAGTGGTAGATCGAGGAATTTATAAGAGCCGTCCCATGTCACCTGATCTACCGATATCGGATCACCTGATATTAGGAATAGTTTGAAAAACAGCTTGAGACCCTAGGCGGAACATTTGATTGGTTTTCTGTTTCACCTCTGGGAGTCCAAATTAGTAAGCACCACAAGGCACTCGACACAGACGACCGTTCCCTGGTTTCTTCTATAGGTGACGCAGACGCGTTCGTTTTGTTCCTAAAGGCTGGTATACTAAGGAAGTTCGCTAGTCCTTTTTGTAATCCACACTCTCACCCATCTCCCGCAGCGTGTTTACCGACTAACGAGAGGTTAGTTTCATTTTATTTTTACTCAAATTGTTGGTGTCTGCCGTGTAGATTATCCAAAGGGCACGATGAACAGCGTCGCCAGGAATAAGCTTGGGTGCGTTAAAAAATCTCAATTCTCCGCCGGTCGCTCAGACATCATTAGGTCTGCCAGCGACCAACAATAACCAATTCTAACACCAGGGAACAAAGCTGCCCTGCGGAATTAACTGCTGAGGGTTGTGGCACTCGATGAGCGTACACCCATTCCAATGGTATTTTTATGCAGTCAAAGTTCAGGTAGAGTCACAACGTGTGGCACTATTGCTGCCTCCGATTGTCTTCAACTGAGTACAAGAAGACCATCCCACCTCTCCAACGTTGCAATTGACGAAGTCTTATGAATCGCCCCGAATAGTTCCACCAAAGTCGGTGCAGAATTTTCCACTGGAAACAACCGTAGATTTCGGCCACTCTGAAATCACCCCGGATGAAATCCAATTACAAAACTGTGATTCGAACTAGCAGCAGACACTTGGGCACGAGCGTGGCGCGAGTATGCTGGTAGTTGCTTTAACACTTTTGACGGCTTTATTTATCAGGTCTTACACACTGTGTCAAGAACGTACATGCCAGTTTTAACCTCAATTGGTGTGAAATAGTGGAGTTGCAGAAAGTATGAAGGCATAAGCGCTCAATTGGATCGATATGAAGTTTTAGTTAAATGTAATGAAAAAAACATGGATGCGTACCGTGTGGAGATCAGCCTCCGGAAGTTGCATACTTGAAAACCACTCCACAATGCCATCATGACCGCTTTGCAGTTCTGAAAGGCACACAAGGCAGTTGAGGCAAGAATACTATCTGTCTCCACAAACATACATAACGCCCCACCTCTCCACTCAATTAGGTGAATTGTGGTAGCAATATAGTTGGTCTTGTAGTTTAAGAACAACCAGTAAGTAATGAGTAAAGTTACGATTTTGTAACTGGTCCACCCAGCCCAGTGACTATCACGAGTAATAAGTGAAACTATATGAACGAAAAACTAATGATTGCTTATACGTTGCTATAGGATTGTGTACAACGAGTTTTGAGTTATGTGTATCAACGTGAAGTGAACAAGCACAGCTAGAGAGTTATGCACGTTGAGTCGATGCGCTGCACGTACCCACAGTATGAACCATTTTGAGCTGCTGAGGCTGAGAAGGGTGATGCTAATAAACGAATCGGAAATGACTGAAGCTTATTTGAGTATCAAATAAAGAAGCAAAGGCGAAATGATGGATAAAACGTAGCCCATTAGAATGACTAGCACAAATGCGGAGGTGAGCTACATGAATACATCTAGTTTGCTGCCCGGTAGAAATTTATGGTTTTCGGAATTCAAAAGGTCGATGTTTAAGGTGTCATCTTTTCCCAAACACTCGGGGTTGAAGATCAGTCGTACCAATCTCGTAATGATTTCAAGAAGCACATCTGGACGCAAAACAATGACCTAGACGAAAAATTAGTCGGGAAAACGTATTATGGGAAACCATCATGTGGTATACACGACAAAATGTTCATTACACACACTGAGGTGAGATTCACTACGTGGCAAACGGCAACAACGACAAGACCACCAAAAGAGTGCGCTGAATTTTCGCGGTTGTGCTAAACTGATCGCGCACTGAATAAAATCGGGGACAGTAATGAAACAAAAGCTATCCTTGCGTGTCACTTAATTCTACCGTTAGATCATTAAATGTGTGGTGTTTTCCACCGTAAACCACCATGAATTTGTTATGGTTTGAGGTTAGCCGTAAAATAATCTAGTTGAGAGAAAAATCCACATTCATCGTTTTGATTCATTTGTCAGGTCTCATTTAATCGACGAAAGCCGGCTTGACTAGTTCATGGAAAGATAGCTGCAAAACCGCTTTATTATCTCGTGTGTCCACAACTGCTTTACAGATGCCACAGTTCAGATACCATCACCGACAGCAATATATCCGTGGTTCGCACTAATACCCAGCTTCCATAAACTTATGAGAAAAAGCCTTTAGTTGGACAGCACAAACGGGAAAAGGTGAGACCGAATCCCTGGAACCTCTGTCTAAATGCAGACAAGCAACTTCGAGATACTTAAACTTTGTAAATCAGCACCTGGGGCTTTGGCCACCCTGTCCACTAACTGCACGCAACTCAATCGGACACACTATTGAAGCAGGGTAGTTGCCATGTCTTTCAAATGTTTCCAGAAAGAAGCCCAGTAGAAGAATACATTTTACAGTTCCTAATTTAGTGGCGACTACTTTCGTTTCCCTCTATCAAACCGTCAAGGGTCCATTTCACATTTTGTTTTAGCGGGCTGGAGCCTCGGAAAAGGATAGTACACGGCCTGACAAACCACGAGCTCGCAGTCTTGATGATGATCTAATCGCCTGTAATTGTTCATTTTCAGGGTTTGGACGTGTGAACCTGACAATCCATGCAGCGAACAGCCAGTCTTCTAATCTCTTGGTCGCTTATCCGCAAAGATCGTCCGATGCACTCGATCAAATACACATGCTTACTGTCAAAAAATTCAACACCTTTCACATCCTCTATTAACAGCCGTAAAGTAGAACTGTTCTAACAGCGATTTTCAAGAGACGACTTTTAAGAAATGACACCTCTCAAGTGTACACACCTGCCAGCATGACCTGGAATATCATTGTTTACGAACATCAACGTTGTTATCGCGATCCTGGAGTAACTCATAGTACTTTGGAATGGTGAAGTGCAGCTCAAAAGAACAGACAGAAAGGCGGAAATCAACTAGAAACCTTACAACTATTGTAGTAAACATAAGCCAGGTCCGCGGCTGCACTACAGCCTTCACAAGTTTGAAAGCTATTATCTGGGAAGACCTTATGCTACCAGCATTCCAAGAAGGCATTGACGTATTATCAGAGGCTTTCACCCACCTGGTAGGGAAAACTGGAAACTTCTCTCCTCACTCAGAGAACGTGAAGAACAGACGTGTACTCCTCGTGGAATTTCGAAACATGGCCATATGTACTGCGAGTAAATATAGCCGTCTGCCTCGAATACAAGGATGCGTCTTACTCGGTGGGTTGGTCCGTAGTCACGGGTCCGTTTAGACTTGAGAATGTGTTAAGGAAGCGCATCTGTCAGCGGCGTCATCATGCTGTCTATGCACCAAATCCTCACAGAAAACTTGACTTGCACTGGATAACACACAATCCCACGTACCACAGACTGGTTGGGTTCGGTTAAATCACTTTTAACGCAGTAGAAATATAATTACTATTAATACTAACAGTTGACTTAGTTTACTCGATTCTGGTACACTGCGGGCAGTTGTAGACATTCCAGTGAATGGTTGCTGAAGGGCGATATCGCTTAGCAAATCGAAACTGAGAAAAATCACTGCACGAGTATCCGCCATTGAAAGGTAATCACTACTGAAATTGGGACAACTTATGGGTCGATTGCTGACGGTTACACCTTATTGATGGACAACAAAAAATACCATCTAATACCAGTTTCTAATGGTTGGACGGAAAGAACATCTCACCTGCACACGGTTGTGGCAATTCAGACGTCATATCACTGGAAGACGAAATAGTAATGGAGTCACAGATAAGATAGTATAAAGAACTATATACAAGCATGAGAAGAGCTAAGATACAAGGCAGAATACACACGCCAGAAATGAACTTTACCCCTAAAGTTGACAAAAGAAGAAATAACAAATGCAATAAGCTAAGTATCCAGCGTATATAACACAAGCGTCTGATGACTCACCGTAATCTTTCAAGTTCAACCTCTTGCATTTGTATATTTGCTCTAAGCAGCCCGTTTAGATCTGACATCACACGAGCCAACTTGACCTTCAATCTGAAAATGGTGGGAACGTTTGCAATATCATTCGTGCAAACATCAAGTACTTGTCGCTAGCTGCCGGTCACCTAACCCATGATAATAGTGGCCGATTTAACGTATGAAATGAAATTTAGAGACTGGTGTGACAATTCTCTGTTCGAGCTACCTCAACCCAATCTGCCATACGAGATGATGCCAGACCGACCAATCCATGAGGCTGAACATAAGCCACCTTACTGACGAAAATGCAAGTGTGAACACGTCAGAGAAATGGGTAGTGGTCATACGGCTTTACAGATGAATTTCATCCACCTACGTTTTGGTAGACCGATTGGGCACTGTTTACTCACAGCATACGGTCCAGACGATTTTCTGCGGTTGCCACTTTAGGAAAACGGGTGTCAGTGGTTTTAGACGAATTGGTTTCCTATGTTATTGCTTCGGCACGGCCTGTTCACACTTTTTATATGCCGAATACCGGTGAAAATTTCAACACTGAGTGAATTGTATCATGTTGTTCATGATTTTTCGTTTATAATTACTGTCCTAAAATAGGCGTAAAACAGGCGATCATACGGCTGAAACAAAATGGGCGCTATCTAATTTAAATCAACCAGATGTTTAACCAGTTGTCCGTAGTTAACGTATTAGGCGTAAGTGGTATGCTGATCTGGTAAATATTAGGAAGAACAAATGGTCCAATTCAAGTTGACCATCACTCACATTTGATCGCAGCCTTCGCATTCAGATAGACTATCCAGCCAGCCTCTTTCGAAAAGAAGCATTAGACTCGAGTTTCGCTCTCATCAGAGCTTGTCAGTAGTGCATATCCTTGCCACGGAAATTCACGCATGAAAAGTCTGGGTTCAAAGCAGCGACAAGAACCGCATATTCCTACGTGATGTGTCCTACCAAATGAGCTACGAAGCCAGCCCTGGAACCTGGAGATTTCACGCAGACTCTAGTGGTCACTTTGTCATTTTCGTCTAACAAACAGGTCAAGGGATGGACGGACTATGGCAAACCTATCTCGAGAAATGGACACTGGAACCCACCGACGTTGTTCCTGAACAGTGAAACTGCATTATCAATCAGTAGTGAAATTCCTAAATGACGTGATTTCAAACTGACTAGGAAGACCCAATTGTGGGAACACCGGTTACAGCTAATAGGGCGGTTACTGTGCCTCCTCTCAGAGTAACTGGGCAACCTGAACAACAGTCGCAAGGGGATGCGGTTGAAGGTTTAGGTACGGCAATTCGGTCGTGCCTGATATGAGTTTAGTTGGCACAGTCGTCAACACGGACACTTACACCAGAGTTCAAACCCCGGTGGTAGCAAAGATATGCTCTACTGAAGAGGTTCAAGAAGAGCGAACCCCGAATTTAGTTCTTTTCGAAGAACTCGTCCGAAAGATCTGTCTGAATGAGGAGCGAATGCTAACTGTGTTCAAGCTACATGGAGTAAGTCCGCGACTAACTTGTAATCGAGTTAGCTTAGTCCCGAACGTTTATGCAGTCTTCGGAATTACAGATTACTCGACGATTTGCCATTATAGCATATGCATTTACAAGTATTGCATGGTTTTCTCTGTGAACATCGAGGTCCTGTTTTTGGTGAGTTCTGTAAAGTTACAATATGAAGTCAAAAAGTTATCTGAGTGTATGCGCTCCTCCATACTACAGTTCTGAGGTTCAACACTGAGGTTCGTTTTACTTGTGACAAGGTGAACTTCAGTAAGATGGACATTCGTAGGCCCAAGTCAACAAGTTTGATCAGCCTCACTGACATATCCATACACGAGTCTTTTCCCAATTAACACCTAACCAATCGGATATCACTTTATCGTAAAGATCTGTGTGTGCACGTATGTCGATTAGTGTTCTCGTGATCACTTTCGTACCTACGTTTACATGTCTACTATTCGCTTCCAGTGTAGTGGTTACAATAACTACGGTACTCTGTTGACAACCTCCTGATGGATTTTCAAAACTAACAGGGTTACGCGATGGCGTCGTCACGAAACATCCAGTGTACACGAAAAATTGCTGACGGTTAGTGGGAAATGGTCGTCACAGATTGAACGTCGTTCACGTTTGATCATAGTTTTGGCATTAAGGAACCTTTTGGCAGACCCACTTTGAAAAGACATTAAACCCCAGTTTAGCTTATGGAGTTTAACAGGTAGTCTGAGTGGGGAGTTGAACTTCGACTACTTTGAAACAGGCATCTTGATCGCTAACCGGTTGGTACTAAATTACAAAAACTAAAGATCACAACACTAATAGCTTGCAATAATGTCACGTCTGTCTACGTGTATTAAAAAAGAGACATTAATTGTTCAGTTGAACTAAACAGCCAGCCCGCTGTTGGAACTTCATGATCAGAATGAAATCACCAACTTCAGGAGACCCACTGAACAATTATTTGACTTGATAAACAGTCGAAGAGGTCAGTTGCTAAATGATATGTAAATGAACATGTACGGCAATCAGTCCGTAAGTAAAAGCTGTAACATGACAAAATAAACGGACAATGTGCTTTCCAATCAAAAACTGGAGGCGTTCAAGGGTTACAAATGATAGTGTGAATATTCAAAGCTGCAGCTTTCATCCTATGGGCGAAATCTCGTGTTAGCTTGTTCAGTAAGTTTAATAAGCATCGCTCGAAATAATGGTAAAAAAAAATCGGATCCAGTCGCACCAGAACTCAATACAACTGAGTTAAAGTGAAGATAAATGCCACTCAAGTACGATTACAAGATCAACAGCAGGATTCAGATGGTAAGTGTATATCGTAACACGATGTTTGCTGACCACGAGTTCAGCCATATTATCTCTTGCGTTTGCAAGTGAGCACCTAAAGAAGATAGGATAATTTGCACTTTTGTGCTGTGTTACACCCGGTACTCATAATTGGTGTGTGCACTTTATTACGGTACTTGGATTAGCCCACAGGAGGGAACGATTGGGAGCAACTGTACTATCAGTACATATGCCCCTGTTCAGTATAAGCATACCTGCATGTTTCCTCTATGCTTGCCTCCAGTTCCGAATCATAATCCGTTTCAGCAAGACGTCGTAGGTTGGGTCTTCCACGGGAATAACCCGTCTCATTGAGGTCAGATCCAGAAACCGAGTCTTTTAGAGAGATCGGCTGCGATAGTCTGTTTAGCTTCTCATCCATGAATGATACACGAGGACGAACGTCAGTAGACATTGCTTCCGAAGAATTAGAGGGTAAGCTACTATCCTTTGAATCCTCACTTGAATCCATTCGATTGAAGGACAGACTTATCGGGCGGACTCGAGGTTGAAAAGAAACCTTAAACAGCTGTTCAGAACCCACATTGTCAGCGCGACCCACCAAAGTGCGATTTCGTCGCAGTTTGACCTTTTGATTAACAGTAGGCTTATCACATGAGCTAGAGGCCTCTAGCTCGGCGTATTTGTTGACGGCTAGAGGGTAAAAAATGGGTCGGAAGAAAAGAGCAGAGAAATTTAAATATACAAAGGCGATAATACCAACTCGAATTTGTGCAAAAGTGACAATAAGTCACAAATAAATATGAGGAGCCCGTCAGACAGCAAAAGAAAGGGTACTCACAGGTGAGTTGCGCTAAGGCAGAGACGACTGAATCTCGAATGAATTTGTGCCATGCCAGCAACTCGTGTGGACTTTTCAACTGGTCGCACAGTGGTTTCTCAAACGCTTTCCACATCCGATCCAGGGCAGAATTCAAGAATTTAAATAACCACGATGAGGTGAACAGTGATACGTCATCGCGATATCCATGTCCCGTTAATTTTTGAATAATGCTCTCGAAACGTTCGAGTAAATCATTTTCAGCTGTATCCGATGCGTTTACATTGAAGGCCGATCGAGTTTGAGCCATGGTTGACTTAGATATACATTTGTCCATCATGTTCCACGCAACGCCACCTAACAGATTGTCCAAAAGCATGTCAAACAGACACTGTAGGAATAGAGAAATACGTTGATATGAGTTACGTATGGCACCAGGAATAAATTCGGAACCAAGCAACATCTTCCTCACGACTCAAAGGGTTAGGGTTCAAAAAGGTCAATGCAATGTTGTGGCTGGAAATGAGGGTATTGAAACGGCTAGCAGCAAGATAACCAGACCGATGCTGTGCAAGGATATGCACTCTTCGTAAGCACACGTGGGAGCTGAACTGCTGTGGGGGGGAACTGTTCGAATATGAAAGATGAGACCATACCCAACTGATAACGAGGAATGTTCTGCCAACAAGTAACAGATAGGAGCACACCTAAAACGTATGGCTCGGCGCTGGGGCACGTACATTTTGAATTCAACTGCGATTTTACAAACACACTGGGCTACTCTGAATGAGTCACTGTAATCTTATTCAGCCTAGATTTGTAGGTCACAACGATCTCTCACACACACGATCACACGTTCGGTTTAGTAAAGTAGATTGTGAGTTTGAAATTGGCCTCATAAATACAAGGCACCAAGGGATCACAATATCAGGACAGTTTAACTGAAGGTATCGAAAATGTGTTATTCGGGGTTAAACCCATGATGAGCCTGAACAGAAAATCACAGAACATCCAGCGAATTTAAAATGAAGTCACTAATCTGCGCGAACTGTATTCTTATTCCATCAGCATAAGGCGAAAGCAAAAAAAATATTTTTACGGTGTCAGTGTTCTTGGAAACTTCTGTTTCGTGAAACAAAAGAAATCACCAAACGAAGATTGACGTGAAAGCCGGTGAGGAAAAGAAACCAACTGAGGATGGTGTGACAAACACCTAACCGGACCAAGATAGGACGACGGCCAACCAGACTGTATGAACAGGTGCTGTGTATCGTTCAGTTCTGTTTGTCATCACTCTTTTATCTGCAGAACAATCATGTGAATCAACATGCCCTTCAAGTCACAATGTTAACCACTGATAAGCTGAGTCATTTCTATGATCCTGTTGGAATTTTTACGTGATCACCAAGAGCAGGTAAGGTAAGAAGCATATTTTCGGCAAATTCATTGAAAGACCAAAGCATTTCTATGTTCCAGGAACTAAATGCTGATAATCACAAGACAAACAGCGTACTATGTCTCATGAATAGAGCGAAGAGAATATGCCAAGCAGATGTTAGCAAACAGGAGCTTTTCAAACGGTCAACTTAATGCAAAACGATTGTTCCGATTAACTTATCAGGAAGAACATGGTAGAAACGTCAATACATTCTCTCACTACCAAATCAGAGGCAAAAAGTCTTTGTCAGTCAACTTTTTGGGAGCGGCTGGCGTGCTCAACTGTGGCTTCCAAAATGCCCTTGCTAGAATAAAATGAGTAGCTGATCCGCGATGGAAATCTGCTTATTCACTCCTTATAGTGCTGCTACATAGCGGGGAATACTGGATGTACAACGAGCCAACTCGACAAAATGGGGAGATCACACATAATGGATGCAGAATGGAGTGGTAACTACCGCCATCACCGAACGTCTCGCAGATACGGGTCACAGAACGAAAAAAGGTAGATCATTCAGAGCTGTCGGTAGAGCTCATGAAGGATTTTTAACGTAATGTTCGCGTAACGCCCAGCTCAGTGTGGTATTGGGAAGTGAACAATAAGAAGAACCCACTTAGGACGCTAGATAGCGGGGTTACCCATCGACTTTGAGGTGACATTGTGTCAGTCAGGAAATGTGTTGAAACAACTGCGACAAGTCAAAGGCATATCGCTGAACAATGACTCTTGTCTGAAAGGCAACTATGATATGGTCAGCGTCCACGGTTCCGTTGGCTTTCCAGTGGTCACAATGCACTGGTTCACGTACATTCAAGGTTAGGCAAACGGCAGGATCTGTGCCCAATGAGATGATCGGATCCAGTGTGTCCTGGGCTCCGGAGGATGCAGTGTGAACATGATTGATCGTGTGTAATACGACAGAATTCATTTTCGTTAGTATGTAGACAGCAGTTATAATAGGTATTACAAATTGTCGATTGCGGATAGGGTGGAAGTGAGTTTATTGTCCCATGAAGGTTAATATGATTTAACAGGCATGGAACTCAGATAAGGTGAAAAGCAATAGCATCTCGAATTATCAGTAGCGAGAGTGGTAGTCAATTGGCCTAAAAAGTAGTCATCAAACCCCAAAAAGATATGTGGTACTGTCAAGCCCTCAGAAAGATGAAACGCCAGTCTTGTGACCCTTTTCGAAACGGAACGGTTGAAAAGTCCGAGATGTCAAAGCTACAATCATTTGTGTGTAGTTCTAAGCTTACATCAACCAAATCCCTTGTTACATACTGCCAATCAAAATATCGTTGAACAAATGACCTACCTGACTTCAATTCCCTCAGAAGCGATAGAGTAATTAGAAAATTGCCCGCAGATGGACGTAGCTGAATGTTTGCATACGATAATTTAATCGCACCAGCTATGGGGTCAATGAGGTGGTGCTCAACATGGTTGCATCATGGAAGCGTGTACTAAACTTAAACATCGGCACTGAAAAAGACATGTACCAATATCAATTTCAAACAAGAGTCTAGTGCTTTCTCTCAAAAAGGGCTGATCGAAAAGTCTACGGAAACACAATCAACCGGAAATGGTAACCAAAATTAACAGAGATAATTGGGTGAAATATTTCAGAAAAAGACCACCATACTTTGACAGATGCAACCAAAAGCATTGGAGTAGTATAATCAACACGTAGGCGTCATGCATTTGCCAACCGGAAAAGCAAGTTTAAAGCGACAAGGATGACCCTTGACTGACGGTGAGCACACAGATGTGGGTCTGTACAATTAATCGGCGAAATGACATATATATCGAACGGAACTGCTTAACGAAAGTGGAGAGCAGAACCTGACTTCAAACTTCAGCTAACTGGACTATGAATTACGGCCAGAATACAGTTACTGAAGCTCTACATGAGTACGTGAGATAGCTTAAGAGATAGAAGAACCATGAGTGAGGCAAACACGAAAGTCAGAAAATTATACGCTGAGCACCAGAAAATATGGCTGTTTGTGGAGTGCACGGCATGCGCGTTAACCTTCGATAAACCAGACCGAAAGCAGAACAGCTCCAAACTACAGCGTTTCCAATAACCCCCATGAATTCATCAGGAGTAAAGTGTGGCCTGATCAACTGGTCTGGTGATCCACACAATAAGTAGCGCATCTGAAAAGAGCTGCGATACAGCACACAAGTGTAAACCTCATTTAGATCCATCCCGGTAGTTTACGTACAAGTCAATGTGTGACCTAATTTTGTGTTCACTCTTCAAAATGCTCCTATGGAGCAGATTACGTCAATCGCGCAACCAGGAGTTTTTGAGGGTACGTGAACACCACCTCACATGACTGATTAAGTGTTGGGTGGAGGTCCATTCCAAGTACAATTCTGTCGCACATCGTTGACTCGGAAGACCAAATCTCACCAGAAGTGGTTTTCCAGCTCACTTACCGCTTGCTCAGTCATTGTTCCAAGAGGCAAATTTTATTTTATGGTCACCGCAACAGCAATCAGAATCCGGGTGCAAAATCCACAATCGAGCACTCAGACAAAACTTATCCGGACCCTACGGCTATCGTGGTCATCCTTATTCAATTGACACATGCGGAGGTCAAGTTGGTCACCTGATTACCCTCCGATTCAAAACCGTTTGACGTAATGATTTGATGACTTGCTCGGCTGACAGACATGACGTCATTGATCCGATGTCGAATACCCGGAACCAGACAGTTCGTCAGGCCACACCACGCTTTACTTTTGATGTACTATATTTACGCTTTTAATCCGCTGGAATTCCACAATGCGCGATAAATTCAAGATGAAGATGAAGGACTGTGGGTGCGCTTCGTAGATGTAACGAGATGGCAGTGTATTGTACTGTTTAATGATGGTTGCCTGGCTATTAAACGCTGCTGAGGCCCATCAAAGGTTTGAAGGGAAATAAATGGGATTACCGGAGCCTATCATCTCTACGGGTTGTACCAAGCGGGATTACTCTTTTTCATTCAGCCAACTCATCTAATACAAATTACGGTATCTTAAAATCACGTTTGAAGGTGATCCAACGTAATGAGCACCGGTTTCAACATGATCGTGCACACTGCTGTTTTGCCCAAATCGTGGTAGTGTATTTGGATGACCTGCCTCTCAATCGCTGGAGTGGAACGCGCAGGTCAAAAGAAAAGCTTTCCAAGTTTCCAAACTTAACTTCGATGGATTCCTTTCGTTGGGGAATTTTAATGCTGATGATTTCTATGTGGTAATTAAAAAATGTTGAGAGATTTGAATCAGGATGCTGAATACCCGCATCAGTTGGGCGCATGAAAAATGCAGCTTAAGTTACTGTGCACAGGACAAGGTGGTGAACACTTCCAATGTTTTTGTACATGAACCTAGTCGGCTCATAGTGAAATCTTGTGGTTCACTTGGATAGTACTGGCGTCGAACTAAGAGCTGGGTTAGCGTCAGCCTATGGTTACAAAAGGTATTGGTTCGGCTTACCGAAGACCGCGGAGATACCACACAGCGTCAAAGATACGACAATTTTTTTACGAAACCATGTCGTTGAGTTGTACGAGTATGATCAGGGCTCACTGACTAAGCATACTTGATGAGTGACAACTATGAAACCGGTTGTGCGCTTTCGGCGAATTCTGACCATCAGATACATGCGACTTATGCCGCTTGATCTTTTAAATTTAGGATGCCTTTTACATCTATCTGTTAAATTATACTAAACGGCAGTCGCGATGACAAACGCGCTAACTAATGAAGGGTTATTCTTCCTCAGTTGTTCTGATCGTTGACAGCACATTCCGAATGCCAATGAAACGCATCAAAAGGTCAAATTCGCTGCGCCATATTAAATAAGAGACAAATTCTTACGACACTTGATTTTCAATGTCTGGGCGCTGATAATGGATGTCAGTTTGCGCATTTGTTCTTGCAAAATGGAGGTGCACTCTATATGAATGTTCCTTCAGCGCATGGCTAAACAGAGGATTTTCACAATGACAAATTGGTAAATGAAGACACGCTGTTTGATGTCCGGAACCTTCCAATTGGTAGCGAATTTGTCTTGTTAAACTCACAAGTTTATAATTCACAACCAGGTCTGAATTATAGCTAAGGCCAAACGCCGTAAATGCCACCTGAAATCGTTTTACACGGTATCGTGTTCTCCTTCAGCGGCTGCATTATATGTCAAGCACATTCAAAAGTTTAAAAACAGAAGTGTGATAATTTGAACAATCGCTGTAAAGCCATGCTCCTAGGACAGTTTGTAAATGCTTCCAGGTACTCTGTGTCAACGCCGAGACCAGTTGCATTCACTGTCATTTACGTTTGTTCAAAAAAGTTAAGAATGTGTCAAATTTATGGCCACCAGCCGAACAGACGCAGGCCAGTAATTGTAGCAAAGTGGTAAGCGGGCCAACACCAACACATTCAGACTGCATTGTTACACAGTTGTTCAAGAGTGTACAGTGCTCAGTTAGGCAGTGTCACAAGGGACGTGAGGACTAGCGTACTAATCGATTAGTCAAAGAATGGACGGCATTCAATAAAAAACATCTAGGCGAACTAAGGTCGAGAGCCTTGACATTCATGTATGGCCCGAGAAGTCTGAGCAATGCTATCTCTACGCACGTCTGATTTGTGCCGACTGGGCGCTGAAATCGACCTTACTCACCTTTAACGGGGCCGATCAGATGAATGCGAACTGAACGGTGTTGCACTAACTGGCCCAGTTTATAAAATCTGCTTAAGTGACCAATTTAAACGCAGCTATCAGTTAGCACGTCATTAACCGAACCAATCCTCAAGAATGTGAAGCCGGTAGGCCGTGGAAGCCAGACCGTGTTCGTCGTCCACAGGACGCGCAACACTCCATGGACATCCTGTGGTGTGCTTCAAACTACTTTATTGGTAGCTTAGCTCAAAGTGAACGCACTGTCATTAGCCAAATGTAGCTGATATTTCGTCTTTATAAACATGCATTCTCGAGCTCTTAGAGAGTGGTCGGTCTGACAAGGTTTTCTCGTAAACCGCCTGAGGTCTTCCTGTTACTGTGCACGCGGGAGGTTTGGGTTTACTTCCTAGGGTTATTCGAACTTCCTTATTCTAAGTTTTCTCACGAAAATCGACACAAAGGAGTTGCTTCTGTTATGGACAGAATGTTCTGTAATTAGAGGTTAAGAAATGAGCACTGTTCGATGAGAACACGTGCTGCAAATTAGGTTGTAAATCATCCATTAACTTCTGAAACCAACCCCAGTGATTCGAGCTCCACTCACTTCGAAGATTTCAGCACCATCTTGCGCAATGCAATAAAATCCAACAAATTGCGCAGCAAAAAGCACAAATGTTACAGGTAAATGGGAAAATAAGCTTTCAAAATGCATAGTTGGTACCATAATATGCATGGATACCATCCACAAAGGGTTTCTAATAGCACAAGTGACACATACTTCAATGGTGCGAGAGAAAAAGCACTCATAAGAATACACGAAATAAAAGTTGGCATAATTTCAGGTAGACATAAGTTAACAGTAAACCCATGAATCAACCGAGTCAAGGTGATCATTGATTAATGGGCTGTACACTCAGAGTTGCGAGTACTAACACTATTAAATGACAGCACAGGAAAACAACGTAATGGTGGGTTTTATGCTATGATGAACTAGGTTGGTTGTCGTATCGTCGACCGGAACCATCGTATGGTTATGATGGTCAAACTAAATATCATCACTCACATCTGATGACATTGTCGGGGCATATAAAAACGGAAAACCTCCGTAGCATGTGAAGTTTCCATTTTATGAGCCACAAAACTTCTGTAGCGTCACAGCGCAGAGTCAGACTGCTCAAACCAAGAGGTTTTGACACTTAAATCAATCAGACATTTGCTGTCACGCCACACACTAAGCTCGCACGAGCTCCACGGTAACAGTATCCAAATCTAGAAACGCGAACCTGGAGCTGTAGTCAGTCAACTATTTCGATCTGAGAAAAAATAAAAGAGGCCAAAACATTCCGGACTGAAGAACAAATGGTCTAGTTCAAGCTGAACATCACTCACATTTGATAGCAGCCTTCGCATTCAGATAGACTTTCCGACCAGCTTCTTTCGAAAAGAAGCACTAGACTCAAGTTTCGCTATCAATAGAGCTCGTCAGTAGTGCATATCCCTGTCATGGCCTAGCAGGTTTAATGAGATCAGTGAGTTCGACCTGTCACGGAAGTCCTAATCGCGGGGTTATCGATTGGAGTAAACAGGACAGTTACTGTGTCTCCTATCGAGACGATCGGGCAACTTGATCACTGCTCACAAGCTAGAGTGGTTTAGCGTTCAGATTTGATAATTCAGTGGTGTTTGATATGAGGTGAATGGGGCAGTGGTTAACACGGTTGCCTGATGAGAGCGTGGCCGGAGTTGCGATCGCGATGGTGGCAAGCATATGCACTATTGACGAGCTCTGATGAGAGTAAAACTCGAGTCTGGTGCTTCTTTTTGATAGAGGCTAGTTGGAAAGTCTATCTGAATGCGAAGGCTGCGATCAAACGTGAGTGATGTTCAGCTTGAAAATAAACCAAATCCCCGACTACTCATCAGTGAGTTAATTCAGTTAATCATTCCTCCAACAAATTAACAACCTTAGGTTAATACTTCAGTGTGCACAACAGATGTGCCCAGTGAGAAGCCCGGGGATCAGGATGAGAACGTAGGAACAAACTGAGCGTTGGCCGTGCACATTTAACCAATGCGTATTTCCCGCAGACGCTTGACCTAGGCGATATTAGGTTGTGTGACTCGAGAGAGAATCATCTGAGGCAGTCAAGACAAACAGCGGCAACTACAGATTGGGTATTATGAGTCTGACGATCGGCGTGACGAACGCTACAGCTTTAGGAATTTGGAGGACGGAGATAAGGAAAGAAGATGAGGTGACCGAATTGGATTATTTTATTAACCGTCAAACCAAACACAATGAGACAGAAAACAGGCGGGCAATTGGTAAGAAATTTCAAAACATTCAATTAGGCCAGTCATATAAAAAACATAAGTGGCAGTTAGTCGTGAGTAATCGAGGATTTTTACTTATGTGCACTTTATCGCAGTTTCCATACCTAAGTGGATGTTTCAGTTAACCCCTCTTAAAAAGAAGCATAAGAAAAAAGTTTCGCTCTTGGTGGAGCAGTTCATCTTATTGTTTTGTGAGGAGGACACGCTGATATCTGAGATACTGACCTCACAGCAAAAAAGATTGGGATATCACATCTGCATACTCAGCAATATTTGTTAGTGTTGTTCGGGTTGAGTAATCTAATCCAGCGCTTCTTTTCAAAGGGGTTAACTAAAGGTGAAAACTGTGATCAAATACGAGTGTTCAGCTACTATTGAGTTGTAAGTGGAAGCTCATACGTGGCTTACCTCTAATAGTTCTTTCTCCGAAGTCTCGCTGGCACCAGCAGGTGAAATAGCGGTTTTTGTTCGTTTGATCTGATGTGTATCCGACCCCGGTTCAATCATATCAACACTTCGATTCGGTGGTGGCATCAGTGGCAAGCGACATCCACTCTTTACAACCTCAGCATGCCATACGTTCAGAAATACGGCTCGCTGGGAAGCCAGAGACTTACGCAGCGAACATTTTGAATCATTTTCCTAAGCCATAACAAAAACAGAAACAAGAATATATGTAGATGACGGAGAAGGAATGCTAGAACATAAACGGGTGAATATCGATGAAACACAAGCATCAACATGCGTAAATGTTAAGGAAAGGAGTGAGAAGTGAATAGATTCCAAGGAGTGATAATCGACTTACTTTCTTTACATACTGGAACGGTTCAGGAGTCGCAGTAATAGATTTGGGTGTTCCGTTAGTCTTTTCCGAGTTTATACACTCTGACGAAGAGCTCAACATGCCTACGGCCACAACTTCACCGATTTTTAACGGGGTTAGTTGTTGAGCTTCAGAGAACAAGCGACCTCGTCTATTGTCGAGGACAGAAGGACGTTTGGTTTGGCTGACTGCGCTGTCAAGACCATCTGGTACTGAAATACATAATGCTCTGGATGATGGATCACACGTAAACAGTGTTGAATCTTTGTCCTTCTTTTCCGCAGTTGAGGGGGCCAAACCTGAAGTGAAGTCTTCAACTACCAATGAGGATCCTAGTGAACACAAGTAAAAATTAGTGATATTCGAAAAGTGGGTGTACCGGTCAACAATAAAAACACCACAGTTCTGCGTTATGAGGGTTCAATAACATAGCTTTTGCCGAATATTAACTGGACTACAATACCGTATAACAGAAATAGACATGTTCTAGCTATGTGACTAACAAACAGTCTAGTGGGTAGTTAGATCTGTAAAACAGACATATGGAAGTGAGCAAAACAACCGCAACCTTACGCAGTTGTGCAAGTTGGTGAGAACTATCTCGTAAGATGGCTGAAACAGTAATTAGCATTAATCTCAGGCACAGTAAGCGAATGAACGCTAACGGACGCACGGTCTAGGTTCACCATACTATTTCCCGGCCAGAATAACCACTCATCCTTTGTGGGAGATTACAGCCAGTGATTGCTCATATGATGCGGTAACGGACAACAATTAGTGACTTAGAGTGCAAGTTAATGAAAAATGAGCGACTGTCACATCTAATCCACACGTGTAACAATGATGGTACGCAAACTTCCCTCCAATCCTACGACCACCAGAGACTACAGAGTAAGTGGAGTGAATCCAATAAAGTTTCATCGTCATACTTAGTCCAACCATATGATTCAGCTAAGGAAGAAAAGGACTAGTCACTTGCCATTGTTGTTACTACAGCCAGCATCCAAAGTGCCGAATTCACTGGTCTGTCTCCAGTGCGCGTTGACTTTTACTCGCAGGCACAGACTCATGTGAATATGGCTTTCCTACTGGCCAACGTGACACTATCACCGACACGAGTTTGAAGAACAAAGCTTAGTCACAGGCCAGACTGGTTTGATCGCATGTTATCAGCTCGTCTTTGCCCATACTTACATTTGTCGTTATGTATTTGGACCCTTGAGGGCCTCATGCCACTAACTGTTGTGCTTACCCTGTGGAGGTAAGCAAACTGAAGTTTGCTTCTTGCAATTAATAAACGGTTTGCATGAATAGTGCCACGTATACAGTGGCTGGATCTAGTCCTTATATTCGTCATCGTTGGCTATATGAGCGTCGTATAACGATCGTTGGAGGAACGTACAGTAACCCTCCAGAGAAACGTTCCTCTCCACGACAGGGCTAGGTGAACTCAGTTGAGAATTTTCCGAATGAAAATCCGCATGTACACGAGTGAGGGTATTAGTGACAAAAAAAATCCGAGCGTCAATCAGTTAGGGAATGTTTTCTGTTGCTTGAGATAGATATCGACTGTTATCATTCCTTTATCCAACGTTGATAAATAAGTTCGCTTTATAGACATTACTGGTAGGATTTAGTGGTTGGATTCCGTGGATAATTTTGTTACAGAAACGCACATCGGTACAGTCTTCTGTAAAAAAAAATATGTAGGCCCACACTTTTTAATGTCGTTAGTACGCTTAACATGACAGAACTTCATGGTATGCCGGCAACGTTCTCAATAAATAGGTATAAAATGTGAAAATAGAGTACTAACCCTGAGGAAAAACAGATGCACCTAGGTCTATGCAACATCCTTTGTACAAACATCCAGTTTCAACAGTCAAGTGTTCCTTGACGTCCAACAACTACAGCAAACATAAACGTAGCGGAACTGCATTAGTACAGTAAGCTTGTTTAGGTAACAACAGAAAAGTTCAAACCAACACTCTTTCATTCGTTCATGGCGCAGTGTGTTTAGGCCTTGGGATAAAAAGTGTTTATCTGATGTTATGTGCATCCCACAGTTTTGTCATCCTCATGAACGGTCAAGTAGATGTGATACCAAAACCAACGCCAACACCGTATCAACGATTTGCACCATACTAAAAATAGGAGCAACCAAAAAATATACATGTACAGAGCTGTGTGTTGCTGAATCCCCTATTGAACAAGTAACCAAAAGAGAAAAACGAACAAACTGGAACTGCGTAGAAGTGAAAAATAAATTCGTGTTTGTTTGCTGAGCCGAACAACTGGTCCATACCAAAACAGGTGTACGCTTTTGTCGCCATAACCTCTGGATTCTTAAATGTCATTGAACCTACTGAAACCTTCATGAGAATTTTGGCAAAGGCTATGACTGATGTGCACATTGTTCGCGCGTGCACCCACGCTGCCTAGTTTACTCTGGAAGTATAACATAAGTCATGGCGTTTGAAGTAGTGCGGTGTACTGCTTGTGCTCAACACGGACTTGTACTGACGTGGTGTAAGGGGGGAAATCTAAAATGGTCCAAACAAGAAAACCGAAGAAAGTTGACTAATATACGTACTTTCAAAAAGGCCGTTTTTGAATGAAGAAGATCTGGATTCAGTTTCGGAAACAAATCTGAAATTAAAAGAAACGCAGGGAACTGTGTACATGCAAACAGGCAAAATCGAAAAAGTCACTTGCAAGTATTAACAAGGACCTCGTGCGCTCCAAAGCACATACAGAACAAGAAAAAGTGTTAGCATTCGAAAAACAACATAGAGATAAATCCACTATACAAAACCGATCACTGGTTTGTTATACGACAAATACTTAATAAGTCAATGAACATGAATCATAAGGGTTAACAATGAAGATAAAAGCTTTCTGACGGTTGGGAACAGTGGTGGTTTTGTTCGTAGCTCGGGTTGATGGTTTTGGTATTGACACGTTCGCCGAGCTTGGTATTTAGGTTGCAAACGTTTCATCACCAAGCGAGGTGACATCAGTGCGTAATGACTTCTGTGATTCTTCAGCATTTACGGACAGAGGGTAAGAACAGCGTAAGTTGGTGTAAACAGGTGAGTGACTATCACAAACAGTGCTGAATAAATTAGTATCTGAAATTATAGTGACACCACAGAGACAGATTTCACAAAAGTAGCCAGCGGGATGTGGGCAACGTGTCACATTTTAAGTGCTACTATTAGCAGTTATTCAGGTTTATCGGAGGAAATCAACGTTTCAAGAGTTGGAAATAGTTTTTATTCGAACGTAAAACCTATTGAGTTAAAAAGGTTCAGCCAGGTTAGGCCATAAATGACAAAAAGAGGTACTCACAAAATATACGGAAGTAAAACCAAGTGCTAACGACAACACATGTTTGAAAACTAGCACAGGCAAACCAACCGATCAAATGGTTCCGGATGAAGCTGATGCAAATGGCTACGGTGAGAAGGCGTATGTCCATAGGTGGCTGAAAACAGGAAGAATCCGAATTTCAACAGTGAGTAAAAATGGATGGAGGAAAACATGCAAGAGCAACGTTCGGCATTTACGAGGCAGCATAAGAGCGAACAATCGTCGCTTCGAATGTGACAGAAGGCGTAAAACAGGGTAATTTGATGGTCAATGAAAAGATGCCCAAGATTGATGAAAACACCAGTGTCAGAACAAATTCGCATAGGTTAGTTCGCTATAGACCTCAACATCAGCATATCGCTATAAAAATATTAGAGGTAATCAAGCAATTAGCAACAAGTGCCAAGGGAAGAGAAGTGAGCTCGGCAGATGCCAAACAACTCACCAACGGCAAACAGCGAGCTATCTAGCCGTCTGTGATTCAAGTGAGACAAACTGGTCAAAAATACCGTAGTTTCATTAATTATCACATGACCCTTAGTACAGGTTATTCTAAGCTTTCTAATGAAAATTTGTATACCACCATTCTTACCCACAGCGTTTAAAAAAAATCACGGGATAGGGAATCTACAACAGCAACGTATTGGCGCGAATCGTTCAGATATTTAATTTATCTTGAGAAAACACTAAGATGGACCTTTCACGACTACAGTATTGTCGATAGCCATATACATAACTTGAGAAACGGAGTGGTGGGTGCACTGGGGAATTCGTCACATCACATACGGTGCTAGGAGGAAAAACTTATCAATTAACATCTTCAAAATCCAGCTTACCGAACTGTCCATAGAAGGATGATATTAACACAGATAGTTTAATTTGTTTTATTATCACAAAGAATAAAAAATACTGGACTAAAACAAGTATGAATGTATCGTCCTTTATACTTTTTAAAAATGGTGGACCACATATACACTACCATTTAAAAACAAGCATCCCCTTTTAGTGAACATGTTTCGATGCAGAAATTATTTTTGCAGTTCTGGAAAGGATGGATTGTAACATTCACTAGTTTGACGTGAAATCATCGGCATCATTAATCCACCTCAACGATAAGCACAGACTCGAGCTGTGATGGGAAGAAAATGGGTTTTTGTTGACAGTACGGTCAAATCGGAATCAGCCGATAAGCCACGGAAGTCACTGTTATACATACTTTCCCAAAAACATTGGGATGTTAGATGGGCGCCCCCCTTATTCCGATCTCGTGACTTCTTGTGATAGCGATTCAAATTAACTCAGGAAAAGTAAAAAAAAGTTCAGGTGGGACTGGAAAAGCAGGAGTATTATCCCTGGTTGTTCCTGCGGGCACATGTAACTGGAACAGAAGCAGGAGTTGGATACAGCTAGGTAAACATAAGCCAGATAAGTTTGTATTTGAGAATGCAACTACGAACTAACCAATTAATACCCATACGAACGACACCGCACAGACCCCGTTGTGCTAGTCACATGACAGAAATAAAAAAGAACACCAAGAGGACGACACGCGAGACTGGATAGATTAGTGGTCAATACTAAGGATCAAAAATGAAAGTGGACAAAGAAAAGACGGCAAGCAATAAGTATGCGTGAAAAAATCAAGAGATGAGAAATACTGGACGTATGGTGAGTGAACTATAATCTGAGATCACCACGCTTACACGCGAAATCGCCGACCGATTGTGTAAGCACTACATTCTCTAGAAAGGCAGTCCAGTGATGTATGACGTGCCGAGACAGACAGAAGTCATCCCTTGGATGGTCAGATAGAAGGTGTCTACGGAGAGCCTACAGCCATGCTAGCATAGGCTGGAGATACCAGGACTAATTCAGTGAATTAGTAGGCGGTAGATGAGGGTTAGATCACTCTATGGCAGTCGATGGCAGAATACATGTCCAGTTTATCAATTTTATGAGTCTGACAAACCGCCCAAACCGAGCCCCAGGCGGGTGCCCATACACATTAACCGTTAGGTTATCGCGCGTTGCGCAAATTAGGTTTACCTGGAAACTATGCTTGCCGTGCGGTTTCACACACACAGTAAAGAGGTTGGAGAACATACGACCCGTCAGCGTTCCGAAACATTGACAGACAGTCGACAACACGCGAAAACATCTGTTAGCAACTTGGTATCATAAGCTACCGGCTTTAAAGGCGTTGGAAACGGTGAAAGCGAGGTCCGCACGTTGACGCATAACAGGCAGCTCTGCCCATCCTAGCGCACATGTGGGTGGGGTAACACCACTGTGGCACCATTGCGCAATAGTGTACATTTGTTTTTGGATTTACTAGTAAAGCAGAGTTGAAGCTGCTGTAAACAGTTTCAATTTAATTAACCAGAGTAAGCGTTGGTTATCCTCTGTTGGCGTGATTATGCGTCGTTAGCTTCCTCTACGTATCAGGTCATCATCAAGAACATATCGAGATAACCATCTGCTTGCCGTGGTTCACGAAGTTTCTAGATGACAATCCGGTGTTCGGGATTTACTATTCAAAATACGCCAGTTCCCGTTACCCAGTAAAACAATGGGACCCACCTCAGCTCATCAAAGCGATTATTAAAGTATAGGAATGGGGAGGCGTATTGTCGTAGGAGCTGGTGATTCAATGCCCGAGGAATATGGTTAAAAGTGAGTGCAAGGGTGGCTGAATGTGATCCAGGGCAAAGACACACAGAACAATGCAAATTGAGAGCGTGAGTCCATCGAGTGGTGACATGTAACAGCGACAGGCTGAGATCGACAGTGTGCTAATGTGAATTGTCCACAGGTAGGAGTTACTGTTTGTCGGGTAGTGTATAAACCCAGGCAGTAGTCTGCTTTAAGGTTCACGTCCATTTTCACTAAGCCAAATTTTAAAATGATACAAAGGGTGGGAGAAAATTACTTTCTCTAACTATGGGAATACCGGAGTATTTTTATTGAACGGAGAAAACGACGTAACGAAAAAACGTTTTTGATCAATTTTTCCCAAACCCATACAGCTAGAACCGCAATTGATAAGAATTATGGAACCAGACGTAAAACCAACGAAACGGTGGTCAAAATGTGACATCACGAGCGAGGGTAAAGATACACATCCTTAGTCCGGACTATATCGGAGACTGAGTCACGCGATAAGCGCCCACGGTTACCGCAGGGTGACAGCGGTAGGGAATGATCTGCGACCACAGAAGTCGTATAAGATGAACGAATTTCTTGCGGTAGCACAGGCTAACATTACACAATATGACGAACTTTTTAAGGCGAAGAACCTTGCTCCATCTTTCCAAGAGTTCAATTTCGATGTCATAGTTAAAAGATCAGGTTACAGATTGTGCGCTTTGTCAAATGACACATTTTGACAAAAACCTGTAACTGGCTTGAGAAAGAAGTATGGAAAACAAGTGTGCATTACATCGTCACAATGATTTTTACCACTTTTTTATATAAAGCAAATGCCTCGACGGCAATAGTAACAGCTTACAAAATATCGAGCAGTGCTTCGGAATGGGCAAACTGAAACATCTACGAAAAGCCAACGAATGGGGTGAATAGACCATAGATTAATAGTCAATACACTATAAATACTTCACCAATCGATTAGAGTACCATGAACACACTAGAAACTGAGAAGAGTGCTAAATACTTGTCACAAATGTTGCGTAAATTTGCGTATGTTTTTCAAATGCATTTATCAATGTCTTCGATCGGTGTCTCAAATATCATGATTTGATTGGTCTCAGAGACCGTCCATGTGAGCGCATGTGCTTAAAACAATAGCTCAATATGTCAGTTCATTGGCGCCGCAATCGGTTGGCGCCACATGATTCCGTTTGTGGACATGGTTCGGACTCTGAGTCAAACATAAATATAACAAAGTGTACTGATGTTAGTAGTTCGCAGCTAATCACGGAACCTCAGTGATTGTACGAATAAAGTCATTTGTGAATAGGATGTGTTCATCTTGTGTCATGCAAAACTGCCTAGAGCGCTCATGTTAACTCCCAGCACTGATAAGTTTGTCAGTCGCACGATCCAGTAGGTCTTGCACATGTCCAGTTGGAGTCGAGGTTGATGAGCAAGATAATGATGCAGGAATTCTGTATTATATGAAATCCAGAGGTAGTGAACCTTAGGATGTGTTCAGAGTATGACCGTCAGTTATACTCGGTTAATCCGATCAAACTTAACAAAAAAGTATATGAAGAGCTCGTTCTTGTTGACTGTGGTAAGACAATTAGCTCACGAGCAAACTCCTCGTTTTCGTTAGAGATGAGAGCAGTTTACTCCACTTAGTAAACAAACGATGCAAACACAGGCTAGGATGATGTCCACTTAGTAGGCTAATGAGCTACTCGTCGCACCAGTGAGATATAGGTAGTCTATGTGTGTACGTCAAGGATAAGCTGATTAGTTCGCAAGAAAGAGAAGGAATCCCCACTAGCTGTGAATATCGAATCTAATAGATGGTTGCTTAAAGCCGGAATAATGATTCAGTCGGAAAGCGTTCAAAAAAATGAGGACCAAGACAACTAGAATGCCCATGTCCGCAATGATTAGCAGTTTCCGCAAGAAACTCATAATTAGCGACTGTAACTTTTTGGACGCACCAGCTGCTGCTCTGACCAAGACAAGCGAAAACGTATGTTGACCACAGCCGTTTGAAGATGTGTTTGGATCGCAGTGAATGACTACAGAGAAGTCGCAGAGAAGTAACATAAAAGTGAGATTGGAGAGTAAACGTGATATAACGCTCGTCGGGGACTCTACGAAGGATCTGGCTCACAAATGGGAGTTGAATCCCCAGACTGGCCTGTCCGGAATGGGGAATCTTACGTAGTTATCCCATACACTTTGTGGAAACATTATTCGCTGCGTGCAAAAACCCGAGGTTCTGAGTACAATTCTCTTCTACCCACTTGTCCTTGTCATTGCCTCGAAGGGCTCTGTTTGCACAAGTTACACAGGCAAACAGATCAGTGATTAGTGGCTGTAAACTTTACAAACCTAAATTCCATAACCACTCTGCAAAACAGAGACAGAACTGTGTAGTACGGTTGAGTAGCACTGACCATACAACCGTCAGTTGAGTTAGATATTTGACAATATGGTAAATACCAGGGTTAGCGGTTAAATCATTACGGCTGACCAGGTTAACCAATTTGGTGATAAGCAGATGGGTGGGTGTAAAGACGACAATCTCTATAGTTTTATTCTTAGAATAAAACATTAGGCTGCGGTCGTGCGTACAGATTCTGACCCACACGGTTAAAAAGGAAGTGATGTGAGCCCGAAGGTTGCAAGCACAGATCAAACAATTACCTTGGGTGGCAAATGTTTTGCACTAGGTAGCAAGTTGTAGGCACATAGGTGAGACGAGACCAGGTAGTAACTATTGCAGTGCTGCTAATAAATCAGATAATTCGGAGGGATGAACTGTTGTTTTTGAGGAAAGATTTCAATTTTGCACAGAGTACATGCAAACTAGAGACAATAGATGAGTCACAGTGTGAAACTAACAGCAAATCAGGAAAAGTGCGTTTCAGTAGTTTCATCACACAAACTGGGAGTTCAGCAAAAAACAACGGGTTATGAAACGTCAGTCCTGAAAAAGGGAGAAGACACTACAGTTTCGTTCAACGGAGATGATGCAAACCCTTCTATTCAATGAGGACTTCCGGAATCTTTCTGGATTTTTACCTTAGCTGAGAGTTGTTACAAAATCAGCACAACCGATGGAACCGCAGATTATCCACCAAGTCCAACATTTACGGGTACTATTGTGGGGGCGGAACATTAGTGGAAATACAAACACACAGCAGTACAGTTTGAAATGAACCTAATAACATATTAAACAACGTATCACACACCAACCAAAAAGGGTCTCGGGCAACCAGTACCCGAGTTCGTGTGTTGTTCACTCACGACGTAACAACAAGCTGATGTCATGAGTAGCACTGTTCCAAATTGCCATGTGTGAAGTGTTCACCAAGAATAGGTTTATTTTTTATAGTGAATTTTGACTATCTGTGTGACCTACGTTAACATCGTTCTAAATCCCATAGGTTGATTGGGCTGATAACTAACAGCCATACAGGGAACCTTTGCAACCACGACTAGGATTGCGCCTAAACAAAGTTGCGTTGTCCATTTTGTGACGAAAACGGACGAAATCGAACACAGCAGTGTTACCAACCTAAGGCGACCCGATATCACGGGCGTGTTACACATGCCCTAGTGATGGGCGCAAATTGGAGCTATTTTGAACATCTCACCCCAACATCGTATTGATAAGTTCATAATGAGACAACAGGGTGACTGATCATGTGGCCAATCACCGGAGCACATCCCAATCGGTACCATCGAATGAATTGATGAGGTACTAGGTTTTCTTACAGATTTATTTCACTTGGAGGAAGAAGGACCGAAGCTCGTGACTTGTGGGACTAATATGAAGGCATTTTGAGAGATAAACAGATTGGGAATAACACAACGTTACGAGTAAGTTGTAATACTCTACGTTTCAACCACCTCGGGTGGCCTTCCTCAGGAGTGTGATTNCAGATTTATTTCACTTGGAGGAAGAAGGACCGAAGCTCGTGACTTGTGGGACTAATATGAAGGCATTTTGAGAGATAAACAGATTGGGAATAACACAACGTTACGAGTAAGTTGTAATACTCTACGTTTCAACCACCTCGGGTGGCCTTCCTCAGGAGTGTGATTACAGCATTTTGAGAGAACCACAAAAACCTTCGCTTTAATTACTAATCAGCTTTCAGTTGACACAAACACTACAAACACCGCAAGTCAGCTTTTGCAATCAGACATACTTTTCGAACAGCCCATTATGGATTCCAGCTGAATTATCCTATTACTGGGTCCCACACCTAAAGCAAATCAGAAGCTGGATTCCGGTCCTCGTGCTTGTGAGGTCAACGCAGCTGACTACCATATCAGTGGCTTCTCAAGGAGCATGGCACCAAACACAACTCTATTCAGATACTTTTCCTCCCGCGATTCCACTAGAACCTGAGTACGTTTCCACTACAACAGCATTTAACGAAGTTCCGAACTAGGGCCAATAACATCGGTGGCTGGTACCCAATGACTGTTTGTCACAAGCGATGTACCGGCACGTAGACACAATGACTCAGCACGATACCAGCGCTCAGGTTGCAACATGAAAAAGGAAAAAGTGGATACAGCATTGGAAGAAGTGAGTAGAAAGTTGCAGTGTATCAAGGCTACACTCAGTCACTACACAAATATAACGACGTCAATAAAGGCTTACCACGTCTCAGATGACTGTAACAAAGGACATTTGCACGCCGCCGCAATACACACACGTGAAATTTAATAGCACTGTGATGCTACCATTGTGAGCTTTGCACTCCAATGCCTTACTAACACCTTCCCCTAGTCATTACTTTATCGTTGCATGCATTCTCCATCGCTGGTTGCAATGATCCCTTGCAGTTGTGTCTGTAATTCTTGAGAAGTATATCACAATCTTCGTAAGATCACTGGAACACATTCCCATTACGACCTTGAACAGTGTCATTAATTCCAAGTTCCGCATTGTTTATGGTATACTTGCTGAGGGAGCTCCTTTTGATCATGATCACCTCTTTAGTTCTGAATTGTCTCTCACTTTTTGAAAAGTCAAGAAAGATGTAGTCTGTGCAACAATTTAGTCATTTCCTATCTTGCGCGTTTATTAGCCAGTTCAACTGTTGTAGTTGTGTGCCCATGCTAAGTGCTCATCTTTCAGGTGCATAAAATTCTTATCGACTTGAAGTGAGGCTAATTGAACCCTAAGATTGACTGTACTTTAGTTAGCGCAGATTCGTCTGCGTAATGATACTGAAGTGGAATTCGTCTGGGTTGAACCAGAAATAATAACTTCAGTCGATTTCGTAATGGTCAACAGTTTAATCGCGATCGACGAATTCAGTTTGTGAAGTTCACCGCGAGACGTCCGCAGTTTGTGAAACCAGATGCAAGTGTTAAGTAAAAAGAGACCCGGGGACAAAAGATAGCAAACCTCCAGATTAAATAGGAACAAGTAGTGTTGTGTTACCAGTGTAATCAGTGTGAACCTCGGCAGAATACGAGTCAGACTCAGCTAATGTCAGGTTGATAAGGAGTTATAACACACCATTGCTCGTTGGAACCGAAACATGGAATCAAAACATTGCGATGGAATTGTGCGCTGCGAATTGAGCAATAGGAAGGGCTATGAGGTCCGGGCTAAGATGCTTGATTGTATAAGGAATCTTCGAGGTTGATAATCATCATCAAAACAGCCATGAGCCTGACCAAAAGGTACTGTGGCTCGGGCCGCCACTCACCTCAACAGTGACGTGGAATATCCTAAAAGGAAAGAGTACTACGAAGGACAAAAAGATTGAAGAAGACTAAACGGAAGAACTAGAAATGGTATGGATACGGGTACGCCATTGACTGCGACACACCGCCATCTCGGATAGCGTCTCTAACCAGCGGTTTGAGTGATCACGAGGACCCCATCCAGGCAGGCGATGCCTGCCCACTTTGCTCAATGGAGCAGTCAAAGTCTTCATATTTCGTGACCACGTTGTTGCTTGACCACCACGCGGTTTTACCCAACTGTTGGTGGCCTCAGTATATAATGCCCGGTACGGCAAACGCTCAGCTGGCATACGAAGCACGTGACCCAACTATCGCAAGCTGTGCAACGTAACTACTTGACCAATTGGTCGCGCATCCCGAACGTTCCGAAATACGCGCCAGCGAACTGCCACATTGCTCACGCGATCAGCCCACTTAATGTGGGCTAAATGGCGGAGACAACGATGGTCAAACACAGCAAGCCTGTTGATATCTTGCTTGCGAACAGGCCACGTTTCCGAACCATACAGCAAAATGGAACGCACACAAGCATTATAGACCCTTCCTTTCAGCGACAACCGAACGTCTTTTCGACGCCACCGATGACGCAGTTTGGAAAAGGCAACTCGTGCCTTTGCTGTCCTCGCTGATATCTCATCAGCAACATTACAGGCTGACGAGATAGTGCTACCTAAGTATGTGAAACTGTCTACAGTCTCAAGCGGATTACCTGTAATAGAGAAAGTAGGGGTGGAAATGCCCCAGTCTTGAAGCAGCACTTTGCACTTTGAAGGTGCGAAGCGCATTCCATACAAGCCAGCCCGGTCACTCACCTTGTTCAGCATGGTCTGCATGTCTTCGGCAGAGGGGCTAAGTAAGACAATGTCGTCCGCGTACTCCAGGTCGGTCAATCTAGCGCCAGGAAGAAGCTCAACACCAAGCCCACTGGATTCACGAAGCGCACCCTCCAGAATGTCGTCCATAACAAAATTGAACAGGAAGGGGGAAATCGGACATCCCTGACGAACACCACTAGAAGTGATGAACGCTCGAGACAGTTGTCCATAAACTC
>QNGE01002716.1:57620-84641 GCA_008508345.1 Paragonimus westermani
TCAGCTTCGGCGTCACCAGAAACCCTGAGACAGAAGCGCTTGGATCGACAGCTATCTAGAGGTGAGCTCAAATGGATAACTGTGCTAGAGTCGTAGACTCGCGTCTCCGACACACAGCACACATCAAGCTCCAGACTTGAGAGAGTGCTTGCCACAGCAGCTTGTTGACCGATTTATCGGAGAGTGCGGACATTGAAAGCGCCAATGTTTACCAGTTGTCTTGGCCTCAGAAAACAATTATCGCCCGAAGGCACATGAAAGGCAGAATAAATAGGGGGTAAAACGGCAGGAGAAAGTCGTGGACGATTAGTAATGTCACCGTCGAGAGAATGATAACTTCGGATACTTCCCGGTCGTTTATGCCGAGGTTGATAAATGCATAGGTAGTACATTTCAGAAGTGCAAACCTCACTAGTTGGAACAAAATTTGTCGAAACGACACAGGTGATCAGTGCTGAAAGACATGCGTATATCTGCAAACGTTTTGAGAGTTAAGCAGTTGAGGATCCGGAATATGTCTGAAATTATACAGACACTCAGATAACAGCTCACTATGAAAACTATACACCGAAAAAACAGTAGGCCGATATAACTGAGAACATCCTGGACGTTTATTGGGTTAAAAAGCAAAACTGACAACCTACACTGTATTGATGATTACAAAGAGGAATTAACCATAAATGGATGCCCATTCACCACGTTTTGAAGACGGACTTATTGCGTTCCGGTAAGCACAAATTGAGCACTGGCTAGTTTTGTCGTCGTCACATTTGTACCTGTGCGTCGTTTCCTACTGATCTGCTTTGTCAAATTTGTGAATGCATAGTGAAGGCAGTCAAGACATACGCGGATTCATGCTTACGCCATCACTCTGAGCCAACGTTCCTATGTTACATTTACTTGCGTTTCGTTCACTCGTCATACTAAATCAGTCTTGCTAACGAGCTTTTGGATTCATGGAATACAACAGGATTAGCATACCACTGGGTAGTAGAAGAGAACCACTGTCAACAAGGTTTTAACCCACCTGATCGGTGCAGTTGTTAAAGTGAGGTACCGTTACTAGTACAGAGGGCAGGTTCGAGCAATCAGCCACTGTTACCCATCGAAAGTTTCGAACTACGATGACACAACCTAGTAAGCAATCCAAAAAGCTAGGGACAGAGAAGGCGAATGAAGAAAGAACCACTGGATTTCATAAGATAAGACGAACGATCGCATTTTCGAGGAGGAAAGTGAGCCTAAGAACAAGCGGTGATGTACATTCAGGATAGTCTACACTATGGATTTACGGTATAGAACAAAATTCCACAAAATCCTCCTCTACGAAGATTCGCTGAGCTGACAGTACAGAAATCCAAATTATGCAAGACCCTGGTCTGTCCGGTAGGTAACTACCTGATGAACACAAGTAAGACTGGCGTCATTTCGAAAGTATGGGCTCCATAAAAAGTACAGGACTATCTGTTCTTACAAGCAGTTTCAACGACAATAAATTTTGCCCGATAGATGAAACAAACAACTCGCTTGAAGTGTAGAGCACTACATAAAGGAGTTCGTTGCAGGAATTCACTGGGATGGTGATTAAAATCAACGTCTGAAATATAAAAAAATAAATGAAAACGGTAAATAGGCAAACAACGCACCAGGGGCACGTGTTGTTTTCGAGCGTTGTTTTCGGTATCTGGAATAAGAGATAGATAAACACAAACTGAACTAGGCCCCTAACAGAACAGAAAAACTTGCAATATGTACAATGGTAAACAAGATCACTCACGGTCTAACAAAGGGATCAGACAACAAAACAGCTGCAGTCGGACGATTCACAGCTTTTGGTTCAAAAGTACGTAGGACGAAAGCACGACAGAGGTCAGAAACATAGTCCGGAATCGCAGGGCCCGTGCCATAGTTACCACATTTGTATAAAATAGCTCCTGGATTGTCATACTGAAAAAGAATGGTGTATGCTTTATTAATCAGCGAAGCGATGGAGTTTGATGGTCATGGTTACCAGAGGTGCGGCTAGGCCGATCTTTAACTGGCCCTCCAGTAGAATGTGACTACGCGCATGGGCATAAGCCTCACGAAAAGCTACAAATCGATACATTTTCAAATACTTTGGTGGTGGCTAGGCTCAAAAGAGTGCAAGTGGATTGCACGCAGAATTTGTGCATAATAAAAACTGGAAAAAGGTAAAAGCAGGGGTGCTGAAATCATGCTACGCTTATTGCTAGAGTTAGTGACAAGCGAATAACCTACCAATAGGCCTCATTCCACTAGCTTTAGGTGACTTCAATGAATTTAACATAGATTTACGGTTCATTGAGGCAATCATTTGTCAAGGAAACAACGCTATCAAGATGTCCTAACCAGCACCACCACATTAGTGACACGAGTACGTTCCGACAAAGAAACTAGCTTAGACCACAAGGAGAGGACGGGTTGTTTGCGGACGAAGAGTTTGGAGAACAGGGATAGATACATCAAAATTCCGTTCACTCATAAGTATAAGTTTACAAAGCACACCAGTCAGACCACGTGTTGCAGCAAATGATAAAAAACAGATGAACAAATGCAAACGAGGTCAAGAAGAACAGCAGCATTTAAAATAGGTGCGCAAGTGGCTGTCATTCCGCGATTATCATGATGATGCACCTAACTACCATTGTGAATAAGCCCGAGCCAGTAAGCTTATAACATCCTATTGAACCAGTCGCTAACGTCACAGCCATTATCATTCAAACCCACATCGTACACTGATTAGCTCACTGCTGTTTCTGGCCAACTTTAAGGAGATTAAGAAAGGTACGGTTTAGCGGATAAGTTGGTATCCGTGAGATGTCACCGGAGTCTATGTGGCAAAATTAACATGCTCACGGGCGACATATTTTTGAGTGGTCACCGAGGCAAAATCATTGCCAACATGCAGCGCTCCCACGTATGATATCAAGATACTACTTATCGAGACTACAAAACATCAACTGTGTGAACAGATCGAATGTTTTAGCCGTGGCGGGGGACCGCGGGTATGTGAGTACCGAATACTGTTCTTAAGTGAGAAATTGACGCCAACCCGGTGACGCACGTGATGGAGGTTATTCAATACCCCCTGGGGCGTAGCTCTTCCTATGCTGCTATCACCAGGCCAATTCTCAGGACTAACACAATCATTCAGGTTACAAAACATCATTATCTCTAGAATGACCTGACCTGCTTCAGCTTCATGATGTGGTAAATAGGATTGTCTAGGACAGCTTCGGATAGTCACGGGTGGGGCTTCGGACACAGCAGGTACGAGACTGAAAGAACGTAAACCGATGAAAAGCATACCGCGCAGAAACGTATAGACAATGGCACTATATCCTTCATCGACCAATGGTTGCTCACGTCCGCCACCGTACTAACGTACACCATATACGAATGTTTCACCTACATTTTAAAGCAACAGTTCAAGAGAAGGCGGCTTGCAGCGTTGAACCTGTATGAATCTGAAAAGCACATTTTGCAATGGAAGCAATTCTGTCCCTGTACGTATCTGAATAAAGTCCAAGTCATCATATAAGCGATATTTCATTTAATCGTCATTTACGCACACGAAAAAACAATCGAAAGGATAAATGAACGGGCGTGTACAGGCAAATAGTAGAGTTTATCCAGTTAGCAAGCACAGTTCGATTCTAGGGACGTGTGTGAAACGCACACACACTTGGCGTTTTTCTCTTCTCAAATTACTAACAAACGCGCTCCATGTTCCCAAATAGTGAACGTTACGAAACCACCTTTGTATGCAAAACACGACACTACCGTGAGCGACTGTTAGGTAAATTTTCTATTTTTTAACCCTTTACATCTTCGATCTCAAACTCTCATCAGTTCTCACATTTACCCACCACATTCATATCAACCTTGCCTCCAGTTCGCCAGAATGATGCCAGCATATATCCAGTATCTGCAATCTAGTCGCTTCACTTGCCGGTCCGCTAGTACACGTGTGCAATTACCAGTCCGTACCGACTCACAACCTATCACACTTTCTCGACCATCGCGAGAAATCCAACTAGTCAGGCATGTCGCGCCCACTCGCGCCGCCTAGGTGCGATCTATGATACTGACTAGTCAAACCTTATTGCTCTGTCTGTATGCGGTCGTTTCTTTTTTATAGAAAAATATCCATTCGACTATTAAATCGTGTGTGAAACTGACGGGACGGAACGAAATGTTGCCCCAGCATGCAGCGTATATTTTACATTGCTCTACTCAGACCTGTTGTAACTGTGCAGACGCACACGAACTGGATAACCACTTTGCCCGTGTTGTTGGAGTGGACACATCGATAAATATCAGTAAAGCGACCTTTGATGAATATCAATGATACAGTCTATAACGAATGCGCAGCTAATTCTACGTGCTAGCTTCACACGTTCAGCAGATTCTGAAAACGTCAGAAGTCTCGCAGTTTGGGTGAAAATCCTTGTAGCAGGTATAGCTACAACAATGGGTGATGTGACCGAAGAAAACCAACTCAATTCTTCGAGTTCAGCAGAGAGTGGCAACGCGCGGACAGAATCATTATGACTTTACATTGTGGGAAGGTTCAGGTCATCCACAAGAAGTCCTGGAGCGAAGAAGTTACCCATCGGTCCGCAGTCCACTGCCTATCGATCAGCCCACAGATCCGTAGGACTTAGCTTAGTCGGGAAAACTAATGTAGTTTACGGGTAGCGATGAATAAGAAAGGTTGACCAGATGAACGACCCGTATTCATTGGTCAAGTTGTAAAGGGTAACGAAGAAGAAATGGTACTCGCTCGGAGTGGGCTCTAAACGTGTGAAAGTGCAGCAGATACGACTAGAGGGCAATGCAACTTAGATGAAATGGATTTGAATAAGTCCAAGCACTCCGTTTTCTAGTTTGTTAATAAATTATATTTGGTACACTGTTAGTTACGTGCATATCTGCATTTCTATTGGTGTTATTGGTGATTATAGGTAGTATTTGCGCCAACAGACTGAATATCGTAAATTACCCGCCCATCTTGATCGGGGAGTGTATATAGCTTCGAATACATCTACTTGGTATAACGGTAATGAGAATTCGACAGCAGTTTAGTATACATCTATTTCGTAAACTAGGCTACCTTTTCAATGTCAAGCGAATCCCGCCCTTGAATGAATAGTCTAGCGTGGGGTCACAGAGAAAAGATCATGTGGCCGTTAAATCAGATAGTTTGAGTGGGGACCCCCTAGCTAACTCCCTTTCGTAACATAAGTGAAGCAATGATGATTCCATCGATAATGATGTCACTTAACCACGATTAATTTCCAAATCCATTTAATATTCTATTTTCTCTGTTCACCTATACTTCAAAACAATTATTTCTCTGGCAACGGTACTTAAAACCAAGAGAATTTGTAACCTTTAGAAATCATTTTAAGTGTCTGCTCTCCGATAGAGAGCAGCAAGCTATCAGGTGAGTACTCTCCCAAGACCGGAGCCTGATTTGTGCATCCCTGAGATACGAATCCACGATGCCATCCACTTGTAGATCATTATTAAACCAAGCGCTTTAAACGAACGGTTGGTTGTTGCGTAACGGACAGACTCATCGGAAACTCGAGTGACCTTGAGGCGTAAACCGTTCAAACAACGAAGATCTTTGGGCAAACCTCCTTTTACGTTCTGTTTTCCAACACAGTAACAAAAGACTAGTTAAAGAATTGACAAAGTAAGTTGTACTTTATGTTTAACGATATCTCAGCAGCTGCATACCTTCTCCCTCAGAAAGGAGTTCGCGGATCTACCAAAACACTTATGAGAAGAGCGTTTTCATAAGTTATATTTAACACTACGAGACCACATGAGATAGCAAACGTAACACAATAGTTATGGATGAGCTTGGTTTTCACAATGGGGGATTACAACCGACTTTAGATTGTTTGTGTATTCACGAAACGTAGCCGCAGATTAAATCCGGAAGCTTTAACGAGTAGACTGAACTGTTCAGAGGTGGAGTGGATATAGGTTGAAATACCAGTTGACGAACACAAACGTCGGAATTCCAACTGACCAGCTTAACTCGGTAAGCAAAATAAGGGCTTAATGGCCTTTGTTACAGCGGATCACTATACCTTTTGTAAAAGTACACGCCGTGTGTATAACAATTGTAATTCTGAACTATCCGATCCTAAATCAAAGATTTACCTCTTTGAAGGGAATGGTTCCAGTAAGCATTTGCACCACGGTACAACCAAAACTCCAAATATCGATTGAAAAACCATACCCCTGCCGATTGTCGATTAATTCGGGTGCCATATACTGAATAGTACCTGTGGTAGAAGCGTAATAGAGAGTGGGCAAAATCAAATAAGGCTTCAGTTGAGCGGAGGGAGTTAATTCATCCGAAAACACCAGAAGTTGAACAGAAAGATGGGAAGCAAACGTGAAAATGTTTTAGAGCAACTTATTTCCAAATGAAATCAAACGATATACCTGCGGTGAAAAATAACTACTATCACGTGTCCCGGATCTGGTGAAGACAGTAGTTAACCTCTCCAAAAAAGCGCTGGAAAATAAAGGTGTAAAGTAAAGAACCCTTAAAAACCAACCACAGCTGTGTCGATAAGTAATGCCCGATACTCGTATTGTCCGCCTACGGAATGGGCATAGTGACAGTCGAGTAGAGCAAAGTGGAGTGAATGGAATGAATACGATGTGCTACTGAACTATACACTAAGCGGCAACAGAATTTTCTGGAACAAAGACAACGCAATTCAACTCGCAAGCTCGAATCGCAGAGAAATTAGGTGGATGTCACCCAGCTATTCTGCATGTGTCTGTCCATCCCACTGAAAGGGTACCGAGAATATTCCAGCCAGAATGAATGTTGTGACCGTGGTGAGGAACGAATTGAAACAGACGGAAGAAGTGTATTACCTTTGAAGGATTGAGCCTGCGCATGAAGGCCGACCAGGCGTTTCGAGACACCGAAGTCGCTGATTTTCACCACGCCCGTGAACTGATCGATAAGGATATTGTCAGCTTTGATGTCCCGATGGAGAATTCGATGACTATGCTGTTGTTGAAGGTGGAATAAGCAACCCGATAGTATGATTAAATGTACGTATCAAGATACCGATTGTCTGGGTGGGGATATTTACCAAATTGAACAGACTTGAAACACAGGCAGATAGGCAGCAGGGGATGTAAAATGATACAATTTGAACGGCGGACACAACTGATTGCGGCCTTCACAATCTCATCGACTTTTCGACCAGCGTATTTCGAAGAAAAGCACTAAACACGAGCCCCATTCTTATTGGAGCTCATCAACAGTGTTTACACTTACCATGACTATGAGTAAAATCCAGGTCACTTCTATGAGGCAACCACTGGTTCATTAGTCCCATATTAAGCTCGAACAAATTATCGCACGCAAACTGGTAAGTAGTAGTAGTGGTGAACAAAATATTGAGAAAAAGTGAACAATGTAGTCAGTGTGAATTCGCCCCGAAAGAGGCTGTTCCTTCCTTCTTGTGTACCAACACCCGGTTGATCCGGAATAAACGAGTGAAGTTTACGTGAGAGCAAACGAGAAGTGACGGCCCGGTGAATAACCGGTATTCGTCATTAATCATATGAGTGAAGGAGACTAAAGGAGGAATTTCTACATTTGGGCCGAGTGGGTGAATAATGGGTTGATCACAAAATTGGTTTCAGCTTATGTGTTTGTACAAAAGAAAGATGAGAGAATTGTGTTCCAGGGACGGATCTTAAAGCCAGGTAGGACGGTGACAACGCGTACATGTATGAGGCGTGTAACGTAGTTCGGGGAGAACAATACAAGAGAAAGAAAACCTAAATAAAAATAGTAACTAGTAGGATTGTTCAGCAGAAACCTCTCCGAAAAAATTGATGAAACGGAGTGGATAATTAGTTTGCATTCATTAGTCAGTTTCTGCTGTGGTTTGTTTGTTTGGTTTATTATGAGCTCCCGGTTGACAGAGTTCCACAGCTTCTCAATTAATTCCATTATTTCCCAATATCTCAACTAGCCGAAATATGGCTAGCCTGTCTTCAGTTGTACTGTTCTGTTAACGCAGTAACCAACAGATCCCTACACTACCCACATGAGTCGGTTCGTCTCGCCTGAGTCAGAGTGGAATTGTAGCGGTGTCATCTACTCTGGAAACTACTTGTCCAGGACTGGTGGCCGCGGTCGATCAATTGCTCTGTCTTCAGTTGCCAAGATGGGCGTCAAGTTTACTCGGATAGCAATCGCTATGACTACCGAGACAGCGCTTGTTTGACTTTTTTGATTGTTCGGACTACAATGACGACTCCGGAAGCTTACGTCGATCTGTGGATAGCTCATGTACTCGCAGACAGACACTCAGTTTGTCAGAGATGTCCGTGTGCATTCTCTATAGTACGAACACATGTACGCGCCCGGTGTTCGCTGCGTCGGTCTGGCGACAGGGCAAAGGCCGGCCGACTTCGTTTACCGACAGCACACAGCGGATCCGTTTCCCCTCACTTCGTAAGCACTAATGAATCTCTGTCTGTCAGCCCACCAATGTGCGCATTAACCGTGCGGCCTTGCTCGCCGTTACAACTTATAGAACTTCTCTAGGACACCTTAAGTTGGCATCGAGACAAGAAAAAGTGTTACTGAGACAGCCCAAACTGAAGAAGGTATACTTTCATAATATAGGGAAAATGAATACTAGTATCTAAAAACGGAACAAATTCCGTAACAGCTCTTCTGAATGCTCCCAAAGAAAATGCGTAGCACACGTCTGAAGCCGAAGTGTGTTCACAACAAACCACCCTCAGGAGTTTGAACGATTTCAAATCGCCCGGGGGGTGTATGTATCAGTCTGCTGGACATCTGGAGGAAGAATACAAACAGTGCGAAGGCATCATGATTGAACAACACCCGGTGCAACAATCAAACACTGATCACCGGAGATACACATGGATACCTCGAACGAACGGTTACCGGGTATGCTAGATGGCTGTAACCGATTTAAAAAACACAAGAACCGACGCGCTGGCCATAGGTAATCAACTGGTTATAGAAACTGCATCAGTTGGTCACTTGATGGATTAAAACACTACATGGAGGGTTTGGGATAGGTGTTACAATAGCACCCACCATTTCAACCATCTTGTGGTTGAAATGGTGTAAAACTCAAAGAGCTCATAACAGGGCTCTTGAAGTCAACTGGAAAGTGCAGCCAAACATAAGCGGGAGACTCCTTTAGTTGTTGTGGCGTCAAGCACGGAGTATTTTGTACAAGGCTCTGATGACGCTACAATTCCGTAATTCGTACGGGAAAGTGAATACAACCATAATCCATTAAGCAAAGTAAGAGAGGACATAGTGCTCAAAGGTGAAGAGTGGCAGTCCACTTCCAAGACTCTAATCATGAAAGTGGATAATGGATGCAGGAGCTCCAATCACCTCATTGAAAACGATGTCAACGATCAGTCACACAATAGCGGTCTCATGCTCCGTTTGCCTCGTTTGCATATGTTGTCTTCGTTTATGAAGTCTGCACTGGGATGTCATGCGGTATACCACATTACACTAGCAAAACGGAAAGAGCGTTCGAAATCGCACTCAAGAAGCGCGTGTTAAAGTGGCTGAGAGATGCACTAGTGTACATATTGAAGATGATACTCAGTGGCCATGGAATGTCACGCTCTTCAACGCAGTGGACTTAGCCACCGTCTGGAACAGCATTTTCCCAAATATTATCAAGCATTGCTAATCAGCTGTTAGCAGTTGATTTAGTGCGCTCAGAAACAATCAATCGTCAACTTTTTTTAAAAAAAAAGTTCGGTTGATTTGTGAAGTTTATACAAAATCATTAACGACCTGTGCGTTTGGCACTCCATTAGGGACCCACTGTTTCTGTTCTTACTTTAATCACACGTTCACGACTGCTGATAGTGGGCTAGACGAATGCGCCTACTGTGAGCCGCTTGCTTTGAGTGGTCTATTTAAATGGCTCAAAATTAATCAATGTCTCTCATTAGCATGATAAAATGACGGCTATTCCAGATTGCACAACATGCACAAGTGCCGAAAAAATGAAACAGGTTTATCGAATACGTTTGAGTACTTCATAACTCAAATTTACTCCTACAGCGGTGGAAAAGTGTGAAGACAGAAATTAACAATAATTTAAACAATACCCAGGTAAAAACAGCTGGGTGTAGTTACAGAATGTAAATCATCAGCTGATTAACTTACCAAGTAATTCAACCCCTGTAAGATTTGTTCTGAGTATTCAGCAACCGCAGGTTCTTTCAAGGGACCGTATTTCTTTAATAACGAAGTCAGAGAACCTGTAAATGATCAACCCGATGACAGTGAGAAAAAAGATGGAGTGGATCAGACCGAATGCCTATCTGGGATGAGATGAATTGGAATGGAAACTGACTATACAAAAACACGGGCTACAACGGCAATGGTTTAACAAGAACAGTCAATCAACATCGACTGGTATAATCCGCAGGATTTATGGAATCCTTGAGAAAGTGGTCTATCGATGAACAATAAACACAAGATAGCGCGGAAGACGCCTTAAGGCGAAGGCAACGATTGCTTAAATGCAAATGGCGCCACTTCGTGTCAATCGAAGTAAAACTTGTCAGATATGCATACACGTTACCCGTGTAGTTCGTTGAATAAAGCAGAAACAACCACAAAAGTGACGAAAAAGGGTGTAGGCATAGGACCACCCTTCATTTTAGAAACGTCCAAAAAATGCCCCATGTATCTAGATCAGCAGTCGCATCAGCTGATGCATAAAACATGGTCAACATGAATGAGGGCTATGTTTAAAACATTTTCGCGTACCCCCCGGAACAAGTTCCATCAGGATTTTCAGCTGACCATCTTGTAAAACAGCACCGAGATAACAGACGATGTTGGGATGTGCCAAACGAGAGTGCAGGCGTATTTCTTCTACCACTTCTTGGAACTGTCTGAAGCGCGTAGCAGGCAAAGTGACATGTTAAAAGAGGACGAGACAACAGTCAATGTCATAGCGTGATTATATATGACTGCGGCGAGTAAAAATAATTTGACCATAGCAGCTACGCAAATTTATCCTAGGAAATAATGGTCTCAATAACAAAACACTTGAGCAGGAAAAGGGAATAGATGTCACCTTGTGTTTCCGATGACAACTGGTGAAAACTCCCAAGTATTGTTGCAACACATATACAAGTCTTTTGGGTCTGAACCTTCGTCAAATGTAAACGTAGCGGGCTGAAACAAGAGGCACACCTTCATAAAAGTCTTCAGAATACGGGTGGATAACCGGCCAAGATAAGCAACCTAGAGGAGGTTGCGTTTGTGGCAGGTGATCCAGGTCAGCAAAACAGTTGTTCATAATATGTAAACTATCTGCTGCTGATTGGTGATGTCATTTATCTCTTCAAATGGTTACGAAGACATTTTCAGATGGCAAGAAGGATGCTGGTTAATACGCTCAAACAAAACTTTGTGAAAGCTGAGAAAATGCCAGTGAAATCCGGCTGGTTGGAAGTGCTTTAAAATTAAAAGCAGTAGTCTCTTTTCACCAGATACTGAAGGAGTGTCCCGTTTGTCCGAGTCAAACACTAAAAAACACTTGACGACAGTAAGACAAACTGAGGGGGAAAACAGTGAACCAATATACGACGCGATGCGTTGAACGGCAATTAGCTACGTCCCAAAGCGGAAATCCGTAGGAAAAATCGAATCCCCAAGCTAGTTAAGACTAATCTTTAAACAGAAGATATGGCACCTCTACAAAACGCCGTTTATACAGTGTTAATTCACTCTTTTGGTGAATCGTAGCCTCAATAGCCGAGTTTAAAAAAGACCGAAGCAACGAAGACCCTGATACACGGGAAGTATATTTTACATATAACACGAATAACAGTCTAATAACACTAATTTAGTATAGACTTTCTCGGTGCCGCAGTATGTAGAGTTAAGAATACACGAACAGCCATCCTGGTTGCGAGTGTATTGATCAATCTTTTGCATTCCATCAAACACCAAAATCGCGATAGGGTTTTGGTTAAAAGTGTGTGATGTAGATTATCGTTGGTATGCACGTTACCTAACCTCGTCTGGATGGAAAAATAGATAAGCTCTTACACCAAAAAAACACCTTAGGGATTAACGTCAATGAAGTGGTTCGAGCTTGACGACCACCGGTGTCCATTAGGCTGTAAAAAGAAGGCACTAGTATGTAACTGTTTGTAACTGGTGGGAATCACAGTCAAACAAGTCAAACTTCAAAAACAATATTACACTTTTCGTATTGATATGTTCGCCGAGTTTGGCATTTGGGTTGCAAACGTTTCATCACCAAGCGAGGTGACATCATCAGTGTACACGTGGGGTCACTTTGTTGACTTCACCAGCTAGGTCATTCCCTTCATGGGCTACATCGTTAAACGCAACGTTGGAGATCATTTACGAAACCTAGCATCAGTTAGAGGACGTAGCGCGGCAGTCGGATGATGGCTTTGGATTAAAGCCCGAAGTCATTATCACCGAGACCTGTTTCAGCAGGAGCACCAAAGATCCTTGGAACAGCGGTCGTTGGAGATGATAAGTGAGAAATCAATTTCAATTAATATCTTTTACCATCCATCTGCATTTTCATTGTTCATGTTCATCCGTCGTGTGTCCTCCCTACCGGGTGCGTTTCCCAAGGACTGATTACACAGCGGTTTGTTTCAAAAACATTCAGGTTATCACGTTTCCGCAACATACTCTTGCACAACTGTCTTTTTTCATACCACTTTCATCCCCATATGCTATTCTAGTGGCGTTCGAAATCTCATTACAGGGAGTAATACCAACTGGTCTCCCACAGTGTTGCATTTCTGCGATGACCGAGTCATACAAAGGAGAAGTACAGCCCATTATGAACTGGCATGTAGCTTGCACGGTAAATCACGTGATGAAGTCTCAAACTTTGTTGTTCGTAAACCCGTTTTGAGAAAACATAGTGCAGCAACCTAGCTGGTTAAATAATGAGAGATTAAGTACCTTCATTCGTTCTTAGAATAAATCGGACATACACCACAGACTTCATGCAACCGACAGATTTGAAGTGATTTCATGCAAATCAACGGGCCTTATGAGAAATGCCCTGCAAATCACATTTAACGATTACAGTACACCAAACAAGGGCCCCATAAACGGACGGTAACGCAGTATCGAAGGTTTCGCGTAGCCAAACAATAAAACGACTGGTCTAGCACTGGCACCCCAGGGCAAGCGTATTTATTAAATCTCAGTTCTTTCTAAAACATTTCTGTTGGAGTCAACAGCGGCTCCAGCCACAGTATCTTCGGCCAAGGTGGCGGCAGTTGTGAATAAAAAGTTTCTCTTTATCCATACTACATATATATTACTTTGAAGACCACGCAAATAATTTCTCAGCGTGCGTACAAAAAACAACAGCCCCTCGTCGATGGAAACTTACGATGAATCATCAGCGGGAATCTCTTTAATGGCGATTTTCCTCTGGGAGGTTACAAGTCGTCCGACGTAGACCACACCGAAGCTACCTCTGCCGAGTTCGCGTTCATCGTTTTCGTACTCAAACTGAAAAAAGACAAGGTGAAATGTTGTAATACTCGGGTGTTTTGAGGTCAATGACGGCCTTCTGAGAAGGATGGGTATGTAAGAGATCCAGGCTGTCCTCCACGCTTAGAAAAACGAGGATTGGCAACAAAAATGACAGCCGTCAGTATTAAAAACAGTACGGGTTTACATAGATGAGCTATTGCCTACAGGAAATGATTCAACTATATACCGGTGACTTACGTAGGCAACATTTGGGTTCCAGTTTGTACACATACTTGAACTGGATATGTAAAGTGATGACATCCTTCGAGTTGCACAGCGGTAGCACACGGACATGCCGGTCAAACAGAAAGTCATGAGTGTCTATCATTAAGCTTGTTGAATAACAGGCAGTTTCGTTGTGAGTAGTATACTACTCACAAGTAGCGTATTACCCACAAGGGACATTCAGGAACAAAAGGACAAGCCCCGAACACGACGGACAAGAAGAGACTATCGAAACAGTGTGTACGTGCTGCGTGAGAACCTTCACCAAGGCGAATGACCACCTACTGTCACCCAATGTATGTGAGTGCATGTCCGTCGTGCAAATGGGTGTACACGTTTGTGGTTTAGTTTTTCACATGACCTGTACGGAAGTTTGCGCAATAAACCAACTTGTTGGCCAAGCGTCTTTTGCGGACACAACAACTGGTGCCGTGACCAGGATGCGAGGATGAAGATTCCCTGGCCACAGCCGTTCGAAGTTTGAGACATCCGGACGTTCCTGGAGGACTTGGAGGACGTGGCCGAAGTGGAGTCAAGACCGACCGTGGGAAGCTGGCTGCCTTGCGGACGCTGGTGAAGGGCAGGGGGAAGGCGGTGCTGGACGCAGCGCGAAGAGGCCCTGCGAAGATGGAGTGGGCCGCTGCGAAGGAGACGCTGGTGGCTGCGTTTGACAGCCCGGCCGACCGCCAGGAGGCCATGCGGCGGTTCAAGGCGGCCAGGCTTGGACAAGGAGCGGACCCGTCCGTGTTTGCCACCACTCTGCAAGGTTTGCTGGACAGGGCTCTGCCAGGATTGGATCAAGAATCACGACGGCAGTTGTTAACGGAGCAGTTTATTGAAGGTCTCCCGATGGAGGTTCGCGACCAAGTCCGTATTGCCCATGTCGCCCGGCCGATGGACCTTGACGATCTGGCGAAGGTGACACGGGAGTTGGCAGTAATGTCCGTGGCCTCAGTGGATTCAAACAGCAATACGGACAAGAAGACATTGGAGGTAATGCAGAAGGCAATGGAGCAACTCGCAGCGGATGTAGCTGCCCTGAAAACAGCAGCACGGAAGAACGATCAACCAGGAGGCTGCTTCATCTGTGGAAAAAAAGGACATTGGAAGAAGGATTGCCCAATCCGGCGGTCTCAGAGGTCTAAAAATAAAGTGTTTCGTGATTGTTCTTTTTGTTGGGCGGGTCGACTAGTAATGGGAGCGATTGAGAAGGGGGCCGTACATACAAGGGTTGAAGTTGATGGAGAGGTAGAACAGTGTTTAGTCGATACAGGGGCAGCTATTTCGTTGATTGCTCGTGCCGAAAAGCAAAACCTAGAACCGACATCCATGATGATCAAGACGGTTGGAGGTCATAGTCTACTGGTTGACGGTGTGAAAGAATGTGGGGTACGTATCGGCGGCCATATCGTAAAGCACCGTTTCATTGTGTCCCCAGAAACCAGGCAAACGATACTCGGAGCCGATTTCCTCGCTGCAACAGATGCCGTGATTGACTTGAAGCTCAAGAAGTTGTCAACCAAGTATGGCTCCCTGACGCTCATAGGACAGCGAAAGGATAGCGTCAACCAAGTACGCAAGGTTAAAACCCCCAGTTGCACAGCCCCCTTGCTCCAGTCCACGGTCGAGAAATACGCGGAAGTATTTACGACTGACGATGATCCGTACGGATTTTGCAACTGGATTGCCCATGAAATACCAACAACCGGAACATTTCGACCTCACGGGCCCCGCAGGATACCGGTTCATCTTGAGGAGGAATTGAGGAGACAAATACAGAACATGCTGAGCGAGGATGTTATCGAAGAAGCCAACAGTCCGTACAACTCGCCTGTTCTCCTGGTGAAGAAGTCCAACGGGAAGTACCGCTTTTGTGTGGATTTTAGACGGCTGAATGAGGTAACACAGAATACAGTCGTACCAATACCGTCCGTCGCTGATATTTTTGACAAGCTACAGCAGGCGAAATTGTTCACAGTTTTGGACTTACGCTCCGGATACTGGCAAGTACCAATTAAACCCACAGATCGTGAGAAGACCGCATTCACGGTAGGCGAAAAACAGTATCAGTTCAAGCGCATGCCGTTCGGCCTATCCGGGGCACCTTTCACATTTCGGCGCCTGATGGTTCAGCTGGTAAAACGACTGGATAATGTGGCGGTATACGGAGATGATATCGTAATATACAGCAACACGGAATCGGAACATGCTGCCCATATAGATGCTGTCTTGAATCGCATTAAGAACTCAGGACTGCGGATCAATGCTGATAAGTCACAGCTCGGACGATCATCGGTGGTGTTACTGGGACACAAGGTGGGTCAAGGCGAAATCAAGCCTCTCCCGGAGAAAATACTGACAATTAGAGAAGCCATGGCTCCGAATTCCAAACGAACCCTGAGACAATTTTTGGGTCAAGCGGGGTACTACAGTCGGTTCGTGAAAAATTTTCACTCCATTGCATTGCCATTGTACGAACTCCTTCGAAAAGACAAGAAATTTGAATGGACCGACGATGCCCAGAGGGCGTTCAAGCGAGTGCAACAAGCGATGAACGAGCAACAACTGACGTTGAAACTACCGAACACAAAAGAAACGTTCATCGTAGCAACAGATGCCAGTGACCGTGGCATTGGGGCAGTACTCAAGCAAAAGGAAGGAGTAATCGAGTATGCCAGCAGAGTCCTGACTCCAACGGAGCAGAAATATTCGACTATTGAAAAGGAATGTTTGGCAATCGTCTGGGCACTGGACAAGTGGAGGCCATACCTGTTGGGTCAACAGTTCCACGTGGAGACGGATCACAAACCCCTGGAATGGATCATGACTGCGAGGGACCCGAGAGGCAAATTAGCCCGATGGGCATTACGTTTACAGGAATATGACTTCACGATCAACCATGTGCCTGGTTTGAGCAATTGCGTCGCGGATTTTCTTTCTCGACCACAAGTAGACGACGAACTCCCCAAAGTGACCGTTGGAGTCAACGGCTTAATAATAGAGCAGGACCCACAAACGCTAGTACGCCTACAACGTCAAGATAAGGTCCTCCGGAAAGTGATTGAAGCTCTGGCAAGAGGCGTGAGAATCCCCACAAATACTAAGGATGAGGAGCTGAAAATAATCGCATCCCAATGGAAAAGAGTTGGCTTAAACAGTGCAGGCGTATTGACATGGCAGCGTGGCGTTGGGCACCCGTGCGTGGTAGTCATCCCGAGACAACTGAGGAGGAAAGTGGTGGCAGACTGCCATGAAATGGCACACACCGGATGCACTAGGACGTACGATCTGTTGCAACAAAGAGCATATTGGCCGAAAATGAAAGAGGATGTGACAACTTACGTGCTTGCATGCCAACAGTGTCAGTTACTGAAAAGCGACAATCGGGGAGCCCAACAGCCCTTACAACCAATACCAGTCTCCGAAATCGGTGAACTCTGGTCTATGGATCTTATGGGCCCATTTCCACTGAGCGCCCGCGGTAACCAGTACGTTCTGGTCATGACGGAACACTTTACCCGTTGGATCGAAGCGACTGGCGTTCCGGATCAGAAAGCATCTACGGTGGGAGATATGGTGATGAAGCACATTGTAGCAAACCACGGTGTACCAAAGGCGATCTTGACGGATCAGGGACCATGCTTCGAAAGCGATGAGTTTCGAACACGCATGCAACAACTGGGAATCAAGCGCATCCGAACGACGCCGTATCACCCACAAACGAATGGCCTAACTGAGCGTAACAACCGAACGGTCAAAGAATGGTTATCAGCCAAAGGAGGAGACTGGGAGTCTGCGTTGCCACTAGTGTTATTGGCCTACCGGGCGTCTGTGCAGGCGAGCACGAAGAAATCTCCATTTCAATTGATGTACGGTAGAACCCCTCGACTTCCGGTGGATCAGGACATTGGGGTATGGCCAGAGTGCATTGATTCCACTAAAGAATTGGTAACCGAAAGAGAAAGAGCCCAACGAAATCTGAAAGCATCGCAAGCACGCACAAAGGAGAAATCCGCAAGGCAACGGTTCGGCAAGACTAGAATGTTCAACCTAGGAGAACGGGTGAAATATCGAGACCATCGGAACACCGGTGCCAGCGGGCCAGGATCAAGAAAACTTTTGCCTAAATGGAAAGGTCCGTATTTGGTAATATCCAGACGAGGCCCAGTATACACGATCAAGAAGGACGGCGAGACGAAACGAGTGCACGCCAGTGAGTTAGCAACGTGGCACGAGATGCCGGCGCGACGAACCAGAAGATCAATAATCCGGGAGGAAACACCGCGTCGATCGGAGAGGATTCGTCGACAAATGCGAAGGAACCAAGGAACCTCAGAAGGGGGAGGAGTGTTGTATGACAGGCAGTTTCGTTGTGAGTAGTATACTACTCATAAGTAGCGTATTACCCACAAGGGACATTCAGGAACAAAAGGACAAGCCCCGAACACGACGGACAAGAAGAGACTATCGAAACAGTGTGTACATGCTGCGTGAGAACCTTCACCAAGGCGAATGACCACCTACTGTCACCCAATATATGTGAGTGCATGTCCGTCGTGCAAATGAGTGTACGCGTTTGTGGTTTAGTTTTTCACATGACCTGTACGGAAGTTTGCGCAATAAACCAACTTGTTGGCCAAGCGTCTTTTGCGGACACAACAAGCTATCAAGAGATTACAGTTGTCTGAATGATGTTCACAGAATGTTCATCTTCTGGTACGACTAATTGCGATGCAACTACCATGGAATGCAGGTGATCGGGTAAAATGCGACCTGCGAACTCACGATGCTTAAGTCGAGGTTCATAAACATATCGCCAGAACAGCATCCGAAGTATGACTTATATTCTTGAGCATAGCTCATGACATTGGTGAAAAGATACCTCGCAAACAACGTGAATTAAGGTCAACAGGTTACTCTGATAATATGGCTATTAAATATTCCAACAGAGTAGCCTGATGGCAATCGACGGACGATGTGTGTGTTAAACATTTCTGATTCACATGCAGACATCTTACATTATACCTACCTCTAAAGGGGCGGTCGGTGAGTCCTCAACAATGAGATCACCGAGCTGTTCCTCAGAAAGAAATTGATCACGCACCACCGAGCAAAATCTGAAAGTTGAAGAAATACGAAACAGAATCTAAATTTGAAAACAGACCGGCGGTGATTAAAATAGCGGTATGAAGAATTTTGATATACTACGTCCTAAGCAAATGAAAAAAGTCCTTAATAAGTATTTTGAGGGGCAGACGGCAGGATTAGAGGGACATGACGAATTAATATAGTGTCAGTTCAACAGCGCTCAAAGCTTTTAGAAGCACCAACATGTGAGAAACAAAAACCCACTGGAAACATGATTACGGCACTAGAATGAAGAGTGATTGTCCGAAATGTACGCTCCAATGTATCACTCGAAATGTGAACACAAATGACCTGCAAATACGGGTACTGAGATGTCTGAGATAGATAGATGGAAGTGGCACGCCATAATTGACCGAGTCGTCATGAATGAAGTCCGGACATTATGAATGGTAAGTAATATACGTCCGAATGTTATCAGGCGAAACTCAGACTGGCCTTGCAGACGATAAGTATTTGTGTAACAGGGTCCCGGTACCAAGTCGGTTGGTAGATTTTTTAAGAAAAAGTGTTCCAAAGATAAAGCTCCTAGAAATGCCGTGGGCGTATCCAAAATGGTCGATTAGGGTTCATTTGTAGTCGACTCGCTAAATGGACAAAACCACACATTGAAACTTCACTAGAATGGGCCAAGACGACATAAAACGCAGCATGGTGTTGCGGTGAACGAGAGTAGAGGAGCACGACGTGGCAACCAAGATGATAACCAATGTGTGTTAAAGCAAAAAGCTAAGACTCACTGCTCCCGAACGTTTTCACACGAAAATTTGAAGGTAAAATCCAGTGAGTAGAAAACAGTGAACAGGTAGACACTCCGTTGTTTGGTCATGCTAATAAATAAGGGAAGTCGAGATATATGAAAGAAAATCAGTAGGTGAATTAAGAACGTAGAAATAGGTATGCACGAGTTAATCGAAAGGAATCGGGAAAACGGAATATGCCGCAAAAATTTGAAAGGTGCGGTTTCCTAGGACGATCGTTCAACGTGCGATAAGACGACGGACTGAGATCCGAAACCAATAATTATGGCAAAGATTACTGACACAAGACACTCCATCGATACGCTTGGCTAGTGGAGAATATGAGCTCAAAGTGACGGTAGGTAGTTGGGATAACCAATCTGCTAAACAAACACTCTGTCGAGATGGAGAAACACTATCGAATAAACAAAAAATAGCGGATGTGTGCATGTCTTCCGTCGTAAATCCCCAGTCAGGGGCCAACAGTTGAGATGCATTTGAAGCTAATAACCGAATGTATAAGTCGGGTCAGAAGTACTTGAGAATTCACGATTAGACAAAGCCAAAATCACAATATAAGATGTGTGCTAGAACAACATTTCGCTCGATCCCATCAATTCCATACATGAATTGAGAGTTGAATAATATTTTCCCATGAAAAAAGAAACGACTGTATTCAGGCAGAGCAGTAGGGTTTGACGCGTCAGAAATCACAGATCGGTCCTAGGCGGCGGGAGTGGGTGACACGTCTGAATATTGGGATTTTTCACGACAGCCGAGAAAGTGTGATAAGTTATAAGTGGGTGCGGACTGGTAATGGCAGACGCGTGAGTGGTTCAAATTGCATGCGGCAATTAACCAATTCATATTGGATTCACACTAGCAAAACTAAAAGCAAGGATAATAGTAACACGGTAGGGAAGTATGTCTGTACCCATGTGTCTATGTAGTGTCTTCAATGTACGATCTACGACCCGCAACTCGCATGTACAGGTGAAGTTGTAGACAATATCGGACTCAGCCAATGTTGACACTGGATCTTTCCTCCTGATTGAAGGCACGAACAAGCTTAACTGATTTATACGTGCTCTTCAATGCTGACTACATTCTTTGTCCTATCACGAGTGTTGTACCATCACCCTTGAAAGGTAACGATATGCACATCCACATACGGGATACTGTTGTATTCGCTGACCCGACTTCGACTTTTCTCGGATTTTTTTTCAACAAAACCTACGGCATATTCATTTTCAATGAGGATCTGTCTGACAGAAATCGAACTCTTCGAGCAAACGCTCATTTGAACTGATCAAGCGAACTCTGCGGCACAATGTTCGTACGGAGCCACGTTCGTAGATAATCGATGCAAAACGTTTGAAGTGTAGTACTTGACCAGTCCACGTATTTGTTCTTTGGACAGCCGTGTGTAGAGAGCCATTTTCATTTCTGGTAAGCCGACCTTCTGAAAATGGTAACTGGTCGCCTTCCCCAATTGTAGTAGTGGATTCAGCATTTGAATGCAAGCCGTTGAGATACATGCACGTAGATTCAACCTGACTGCCTGATCCATAACCTACAAAAACATCGCCACGTATTTTTTATGCAGCGGTACTAATCTTAACCATTCAGTGCTTTCTTTTCAACAGCCGTCAAAAATATATCACCCAGAACAGGCTCAGGTGAATGATCCATGCCTACGCTGTCCATCAGCAACGGATGAATAGACACGGTACATGCTTAAAATATGGGGTAAGAAATTTGTATAGATAAAGAACACAACCACGTAGATTCTCATTTGAAATGGTTAACCACGTTCTACTTTTAAACTCATTACCAGTTAGCAAGCACAGTTCGATTCTAGGGACGTGTGTGAAACGCACACACACTTGGCGTTTTTCTCTTCTCAAATTACTAACAAACGCGCTCCATGTTCCCAAATAGTGAACGTTACGAAACCACCTTTGTATGCAAAACACGACACTACCGTGAGCGACTGTTAGGTAAATTTTCTATTTTTTAACCCTTTACATCTTCGATCTCAAACTCTCATCAGTTCTCACATTTACCCACCACATTCATATCAACCTTGCCTCCAGTTCGCCAGAATGATGCCAGCATATATCCAGTATCTGCAATCTAGTCGCTTCACTTGCCGGTCCGCTAGTACACGTGTGCAATTACCAGTCCGTACCGACTCACAACCTATCACACTTTCTCGACCATCGCGAGAAATCCAACTAGTCAGGCATGTCGCGCCCACTCGCGCCGCCTAGGTGCGATCTATGATACTGACTAGTCAAACCTTATTGCTCTGTCTGTATGCGGTCGTTTCTTTTTTATTCCAGTTAGCAAGCACAGTTCGATTCTAGGGACGTGTGTGAAACGCACACACACTTGGCGTTTTTCTCTTCTCAAATTACTAACAAACGCGCTCCATGTTCCCAAATAGTGAACGTTACGAAACCACCTTTGTATGCAAAACACGACACTACCGTGAGCGACTGTTAGGTAAATTTTCTATTTTTTAACCCTTTACATCTTCGATCTCAAACTCTCATCAGTTCTCACATTTACCCACCACATTCATATCAACCTTGCCTCCAGTTCGCCAGAATGATGCCAGCATATATCCAGTATCTGCAATCTAGTCGCTTCACTTGCCGGTCCGCTAGTACACGTGTGCAATTACCAGTCCGTACCGACTCACAACCTATCACACTTTCTCGACCATCGCGAGAAATCCAACTAGTCAGGCATGTCGCGCCCACTCGCGCCGCCTAGGTGCGATCTATGATACTGACTAGTCAAACCTTATTGCTCTGTCTGTATGCGGTCGTTTCTTTTTTATGGAAAAATATCCATTCGACTATTAAATCGTGTATGAAACTGATGGGGCTGAGCGAAATGCTGCTCGAGCATACATCTTACATTGTAATTTTGACCTTATTCAAATTCCTAACAAGGACAAAACTGCTTCAAATTCATGAGTACGGTCAGTCAACAAATTTTGCCGACACTTCCATCCGTTGCTAACATTATCATAAATGCTGAAGCAGTTAAAACACTACGGCAAGAATAATTTAGCGCGTGGGAGTATATGAAGTCTTACAAAGCAGTCACAAAAAAATTTGTTGGTGCTCTCTGAAGTTCGATGAAACTATACCAAATAAAACCAACAGTGTAAGGAGGAGTATTCCAACTGCAGATAAGCCGTACAAGGCGTTACAATATGCGTAAGCTAATATAACGAATCTGACCTGATGCCCTTTATATCTTCCAAATAAAACACGTGGTCGTCATCTTGCCGCACACAATCTTGAAGCAAGCGTATGCTTTCTTCCTCTTCAGGAATATCACATGATCGTGATTGACGGAGGTGCTGTCGATCTCGATCGTAGAACGATATTCGAATGTCCTTGGGGTCTTTGTCGATGTTGAGATCAAGAAAGGCGGGCTCCCATCGATCGATGTGAGAGCCCATTACCAAGACGGGAAAGTGAGTGCGGTATTCGACCAATTCACGAGCAGTAGATGAAGCATCGGTTTCTGAGTAGACGAGAAATAAGGGGTAGTAACCAAACGAGAGCGTTGACAATATATCGCAAGAATATTAAGGAAACGGGTAGAAATAAAGTCCCGCGACTATCGATGTCTCATGAATTCGGAGCCGAAATAAAACGGAAAAACGAAACATACTAGGAATCAACGAAAAAAATTATGTGAAATATGATAAACACTCTAATTAGAAGTATCGAACAGTCAGCGCATTTCTAAGTCTTTGAAAATTATACCTTATGTACAACGCAGCTTTTACTCACAATTTTTGAGAGATTCTCACTTGAAACGATCTCTTAGACGTCTACAATATATACTTCCACAAAACTGCGAGTGCACATGCCCATACACCAGTAGAGTTTATCGACCGGCCACGTAGGAAAACTTGTCTATAAACAGTCTAGAGGTATTAGTGTAAGGAAAGACAACAGCAAGCACACAGCAAGCGAGCGGGCATATAAAACGAGGTATCAACGCACGTTTCACATCAAATTGAGATCCGAAGTGGCTAACTAGAGAACAGGATAAACCTTGCAGGTTGAGCAAGATTGATTAAGGGGGTAAACCGGATAGAGAGAGATGGTTCATCAGAGTATTGAAATCTATCCACTGTCATCGTTTACACATTAGAAATAAGCACTGGTTTTTGACTACCGTGCAACCATAACAAGGGCAAAACCTAGATCAGAGAGAAAGAAAAGTGAACGGAATTATTTTCCGAGGCTCCTATGTCCAAACACGAATGATCAACAACAGGGTGATTGCCTTCCAAACAGACAACCATCTACAAAACGTGAGTAGGCCGGCATTCGCAAGACAGCTTGACGGTCTTCACCACACCGCACGATTAAGTACTACAATTTTAAAGTGGCGAAAAAGACTTGTTTTCTGTGTTTGATCATCAGGCACAATAAACATGAAAACAGTAGCTAGGATGAGTCAGAAAAACGGCGTGTTTGTTATCAGTTACGCTGTCATCTTTACCTCATCATCATCGTTAAACGAAGAAGGACTGAAATAAACGTTGATGAACTCGTGCCATCAGTGTCTTAACTACACAACACAAGTAAAGCAGCTCCTGATCAAGCAGCGTTTAGATGCACTGAAGTGTTTACAAAAGAACGAGCAAATAATGCTTCCCAGATCAAATAAAGGAACAGAAGTTTTCATGAACAGGATTGATTACGTCACTAAAATGAATGATATACTAGGTGACAGTTCAGAATTTATGAAGACAAACATGGAGAAAGACAAAACACCAGTTATAGAAAAGGTGATATCTAAGACTTTGTGTGGACTGAAACAGAAGTGGATAATTGATCCGGCCATGCTCGAACACATCTTTTCCGCTGGATCAATAATCCCTAGGTTATACGGTCCGTTCAAAGTGCATAAAGCAGGTTTGCCTTTGAGGCCCATTTTAGATGTGTGCAACTCGCCTTATCATGCTCTGGTCAAATGGCTTGCCGGTCTGCTCGGACCCAATACGTTGGAGCTCGCAAAACAGTCTTCGGGACAAGTTCCATTTCATTGACGTGATCCAAGAGCTGGACTTAAACAATCAGAGAATATCCTCACTCGATATTACCTCACTATTTACCAACGTGCTCCTAGAAGAGGCAACTGGCTATTTATGCGATTATACCGGACATAAAAACAAACACGTGGGCATACCAAAAGATGAACTGACAGAACTGCTGATACTTTGAATTACTAACGTCCAGTTTCTGCTCAACAATGTAACCTACCGACAGAGTGATGGGATCGCAATCGGTTCACCTCTAGGTCCCCTGTTAGCTGCAGTTTCTATGAGCAAGGTGGAGGCTAACTAATTGAGTGTGGTTGCTAAACAATTTACATTTTACGAACGCTACGTTGATGCTGCTTTTTGTATCATCAACAAGAATTCTAACATGAACAGGGTTATGACAACTTTTAACTCCGCCCATGACAGTATTGAATTCTCCGAAGAGCCAGACAACAATGGCCGAACAAATTTTGTAGATGTTTGTATAGTAAGAAAAGATGTTTCAATTTCAGGAAATTTGTACAGAAAACAGACTTCGAGTAGTCAGTACATTCAATTTGACAATTTCGTTCCTCCAAATCAAAAGCAAAACCTCATACGATGCCTGACGGGCAGAGCGTTAAAGATCTGCACCCCTGACAGTATCACAAGCTGAGCTAATTTTCCAGATGTGTTCTTGCAGAATGGTTACCTAATGCGTTTCATTCAGAATAAGAAACTTGTGGCTATCAGTCTTACTTTCAAGGGAGATCCCATGGCCGAGGTTACCTCAAGAAAGCTTAGAAAGTCAGTCGAAACAACCTACCTTGCCGCTCAGTTATGCGTAAGTTTCCGTTCAACACCCATTATCATGTCACAACTCAAAGGCAAACGTCCATGTTTTACAACCAGTTGTTGTGGGTACTCAATTGTTTGCTCGTGTCGAGCGTCATACATTCGCCGTACTACAGAGCGACTGTCTGATGGAGTGCGTGAACATCATCTTGCGTGATTAAAACGGTTGGTGGCATGGCAGCATCACGCCAATAGGAATCCGGAGGTTCCAGATTGGAATTCGTCGAACAGGTTCGGTTGACGCGACGCCAGTGTTGTGTCTCTATTCGGGTTCAATCAGCAGTAACCCTTACGGACAATAACAACCGCAGAGAGAACACGTGATTCGGTACAAGTGCATGCTGTACTGTCGCATTTACAAGGGGTAGCGTCATTTTAAGTGTGTGGACGAGTGAGCCGTTGGTTGCTGAAAGCGCGGCCAATCAGAGCGCAGCTTGGGTCCTGGCCCGAGTGTGTGGCACACAGGCGGCATTGGCGAGAACACAACACCACACTCATTAAGAAGTACAGGGGGTTAGAGCGCCTGGCGGATATTCACCCGTTCCGAAGTCACGTCGAAGAACCTTGTCACTTCTGACACGATATTATTGACACGCCAATTATGCTTCGGGAACACTGATGATCAGAAATCGATACTCTATGAACATGCTCTGAGAGGATGGATCAGGTTACACAGTTGCACAATGAGACTGGTATTATACAGAGGGACTCCCACAGAAAGACCGACATCCACCGGACGCCACCGACGACGGAATTTGGCAAAAGGCATCTGAGACTTGTCTATACGAATTATCATCACATCAAGCACTCCACCATCAAGGATACACCGTGGAAGGCACGTGAACCTCTCGACCACATTCACCTGCACAAGGGTGAAGGCAGTCCAACAGGAAGTACCGCTTTTGTGTGGATTTTAGACGGCTGAATGAGGTAACACAGAATACAGTCGTACCAATACCGTCCGTCGCTGATATTTTTGACAAGCTACAGTAGGCGAAGTTGTTCGCAGTTTTGGACTTACGCTCCGGATACTGGCAAGTACCAATTAAACCCACAGATCGTGAGAAGACCGCATTCACGGTAGGCGAAAAACAGTATCAGTTCAAGCGCATGCTGTTTGGCCTATCCGGGGCACCTTTCACATTTCGGCGCCTGATGGTTCAGCTGGTAAAACGACTGGATAATGTGGCGGTATACGGAGATGATATCGTAATATACAGCAACACGGAATCGGAACATGCTGCCCATATAGATGCTGTCTTGAATCGCATAAAGAACTCAGGACTCCGGATCAATGCTGATAAGTCACAGCTCGGACGATCATCGGTGGTGTTACTGGGACACAA
>QNGE01002716.1:85501-99328 GCA_008508345.1 Paragonimus westermani
GAGTGCACGCCAGTGAGTTAGCAACGTGGCACGAGATGCCGGCGCGACGAACCAGAAGATCAATAATCCGGGAGGAAACACCGCGTCGATCGGAGAGGATTCGTCGACAAATGCGAAGGAACCAAGGAACCTCAGAAGGGGGAGGAGTGTTGTATGACAGGCAGTTTCGTTGTGAGTAGTATACTACTCACAAGTAGTGTATTACCCACAGGCGACATTCAGGAACAAAAGGACAAGCCCCGAACACGACGGACAAGAAGAGACTATCGAAACAGTGTGTACATGCTGCGTGAGAACCTTCACCAAGGCGAAGGACAACCTACTGTCACCCAATGTATGTGGGTGCATGTCCGTCGTGCAAATGAGTGTACACGTTTGTGGTTTAGTTTTTCACATGACCTGTACGGAAGTTTGCGCAATAAACCAACTTGTTGGCCAAGCGTCTTTTGCGGACACAACAATACAACCCCCGAACACCAGCAATAAGCTGGTCACTCGGCTGCCGCTTCTAGTCCAAGCTATCACACAAAAACAAGATACGGTTTAGTGGGCGGTGAGTTAGCATTCATAAAACGTAACCAGGCTAACGAAACGAGGTGAGTATGCTCAGAGCTCCACAGAGTTTATTCGTTCCGAAGTCACGTCGATGAAATTCGTCAAGGTGTTCCCATCTCACACCGCTAACGCTTCGGATATACCAGTGTTCAAAAAAAAAAACGGACCCTCTGTGAACATACCCTGCTAGGATGGACCAGGTTTCACAATCGCACAAGGAGGCTCGCCCTTGCAGTGGCGTTATACAATCAGCCTTTCCCAGAAACAGAGATCATGCAGACACCACAGATGATGTAAGTTGGCAAAATACATCCGAGCCTTGGCTATACGGATAGCCATCACGTCAGGCACTCCACCATCACTGATACATTTCTCAAAGTATATGAACACCTCCAATACATCCGACAACTCATCACCGAGAGGAAAAACAGGCGCAGAAAACGAATAATCTAGCAAAATCATTGGGCCCATGGTAAGGTGAAAACAGGCGTGAAATTCTGCCAAACTTGCAACAGCGTCGTGCCCTCAGTAGGTTCAAAGGCAACACTAAACTAATGAACTAGAGCCCAAAATGTTCAAGATGTCCAAGACATTCTAGGCTCCCTGTGCGCCCCCGAAGATTACAGCGATGCCGTCTACATACTCCATATCTCGAAGTCGAATGCCTAGGAGAAATTTCACATCATCATATTCGCAGTCTGTCAGGGCACACTCTGACATCTCGTCTACTACAAAGTTGAATAGGAGAGTGCAAACTGGACAGCCTTGCCCATCNGGCGGTGTACCAGAAGTGGTACGTTTTTCAGGAAGAGATGCCAACCATCTTCCAACCCCCAACCTGGAGGACCAGGAGACTGTAGTTCGTCAGACCTCTACCTGTTGGCCTCCCTGGTATGAGTAACTCTGTCCAGTTTAGCCCAAAAGGTCATAGAGATGCGCAAGCCGTCACACCACGTCAAGGTCCAGTCTCACCGTGACGGACAGCCTTGCCCCACCCAATTAGATTTGCTGAAGGCCAGCGATACGTTACCATAAGCCCCAACAGCATCCGAGGTCCGAAAAAACTGCTTTCAGGATGTTCATACACTTCTCACGTACACCATTCGTCGATTGACAATCTCACAGTGTAGCTCCGCCAATAGAACCGAAGATTCCTCTGAGATCCGAAAACACAACTGCTGACCTTCTATGGGAATGGCAAAGTTCAAGCATCTGGTGAAGTGTGAAGATGTGATCAATACAGCCACGGCCAGGGTGAAACCCAGCCTGCTGTTCGCGGATAAGTTTCTCGCGCGTTTTGCTTGGCCCACAAAATACAACGGCTGCGAACAAATTCCACATAGTAGGAATCAGGCTAATCCCCCGATGATTTGCACACACAGTGCATGATCCCTTCTTGGCAATGGGGATGATGTTAGCCAAATCACAGTCACTTGGAATACGTTCATTAATCCAGGGTTTCCGGAGCAGGACCGCCTGCTCTTCAACTGAGGCTGCACTCCATCTACAAGAAAGCCAAGAGGGGCTTCGTCTGGACCGGGTGCCTTGTGAAGTTTCAGAAACTTGATCTGCAGAGAGACTTCCGTTTCCGAGGGTGGAGAAACGCCAACATACCGATGAGCACAGGCAGAACCCGAGGGCGTGGTCAACGGCGCTGGTGGATAGTTGAACTGTTGTTGGAAGTGATCAGCTCAGCATCCTACAGATTATGGATGGACTCATCATTGGCCTCAGAGGTTAGCACACTCACAGCTGGCTTCATGCTACCAGTAGCTTGAGTGAGATGAAAAAGCTTCCAAGAGCTCCCGGCAGCAGCGGCCTGTTAAATCTCGACTGCGCGTTGCGTCCATGAGGCCTCGCAATCCTGTCGTAGTTGCTTCAGAAGCTCCAGGCAGGTAGCCTTGCGGATCAAGTTACACATACTGCCGGATGGAATATTTCAGCAAACGTCGAGAAGTTCCAGTGATCGCATAGTGACCCATCGGTTAGCGGTTGGAAGAGCAATAGTACCACAAGAGACAGTACAGTACTAGTGCATTGCACACCGTATGTGTGTTCAATTTGCTTCAACATCTTCTGGTGAGTAAGAACCTAGACTAGAGGCATGTATGAACGGGCACGCGTGAAGCGCCTGTGACATTGCCATTCCAGGTATTTCAAAATGTGGTTGGCGATGAACTGGCTTTCCACCAAGGTGGAGGGCGAATTTGACACAGGTTAGTTGAATTATAACAGAGGACAAGGATTGCTTATTTGGATGCTAGAGAATAACAGCAAGAAAACCGTGAGGCTTGGTATTTCGATCAGTCTGTCGACACAGACCACAAAAGTGTTGTTTGTACCATGTCTGTGTAGGACGCTACAGACAAAAAAAGACGCCTCTTGCGGTGCCTTTCGATCTTCCGAAAGAAAGTGGGTACTCGAACATTGAAGACCTTGGTGGTGAACAAAGTCGCGACTTGGCTCACTCACATCTGTAGAGAAGCAGCGGAGTGATATGCGGGATATCCTAGTTGTATGCACTAACGGCGGTGTTCGACCGACGTAACTATGAACACCTCACGGACTCTACATATAAGACACGCAATTCAACATAAAATATGGCAGCGCGTTGCACGCAGATCGCTCTGTGTAATGCAACGATGTATGCAAAGTGGCCACAGCGCCGCCAGCCGTCAGCGTTGCCACTCAATTACAGATTGTCGTTCATTTTGTAGTAACCACCTTTATCTGGACCACGCCGTTCTCAGTGTCCGGTTTAGGTTGTTTATTCGGAGACAGTATGCCCGTGCATGAAGGAGTTGAAACTGACCGAGCACTGGCATTTAAACTGTCCAATTAACGGCAGTGGGGTGATGTGGGTGAGCGCTGGGAAGCTATGAGCCTGCTGTGAGTAGGTCTGCTCCAAAGAGTCGCCGCAACTATGGCTGCAGTGGAAATCCCTCGATCAGACGGTGCTGAAAACCGAACGACTTCGAATGCGACACAGACCGCCGTGAACTGAAACGCAAGCTCACTATCATCATCATCATCATAGGCAGCAATACATCAGTGGTTAACACTAATGCTTAACTGCCACACAACCATGAAGAAACAGCAAACCCTATATAGAAAGAGAGAAGGAAAAAGAAGGGGACGGGAAGGGACCTAACTACTGAAAATGACTACGTCCCTATTCAAACATTCAGCATCAAGGTGCCTACACCTTGCAAACAACACAACCGAGCTGCAAGTGAGAGTAAGGCGTCATCAGCGAGACAGCTTCCTTACGGCTTTCACTGCCCCGCGTCATTAAATGCACTCACTTCACAGACAGCTCGGACAAACAACGACAACATTCACGCCACTGAGCTCGATTAGCCGCCATCTCACCTAGTGTCTCCAACCACCGACTCTGTGAGTCGCGAGGACCCCAGCCCGGGAGACGAACACGACCCACGGTGGCCAACCCCTTCGTGAACGACTTCATTTCCCTACGCCAGGTCATTGTCTGTCCACCTCGCACCTTACACCAGTCGGTCGCCCCCATCACCTTCAACAAATGAGCTGGCCCTGACGACCGATCTTGTGACAACTCAGCACCCTAAAGCAAACCGTGCATAAGATGAACAAGTGATAAAAACAGGGAAAGCGTAGACATACGAAGATTCCAAAATAATGAAAACACTTCAACAGCGCCATACTGTAAGCTACATCATCACCGTTGTTTTCACATAAGATTTGTCATTTTTCGCTTAGTGAAGGGTTTGACGGGTTCAGCGCTAGTGAGTTTATGGAAAATGTTGTGACAACACCTAGGTGCACAAGATCACTGGAAGATTTTTCTGTCAAGAATTTCAAAATCCAAATGACACACCACTGTGAGGTCTGACAAAAGTTTTAACCCTCAAGCATCGCTTACTTCCCGGAGCTGCTCGCCTTTCAGGTGTTCACGATCACTTCGCAAGTCAGCTAAAAATTTGTCCTTCATTGGAGCTCTAAAATGAATTGCAAACACAACTGAATCTTCGCAGAAACACACAAAACACTCGCTAACTAAATTGAACTTGAGATAAATTTCAAATTAAAACGAAAGTGTTTCCTAGTTAAGTACTAGGATCGTCCGATTGTGGAGTACTCTTACAGAGTGTCCATGTTCCACCATTTTCTTCCACTTATCTGGGCGCGAATGCCAACACGTAATTGATTATGGTAAAAATATACACAATGCACACTGGTCATAATGGCACTCTCGATTCTTCCCCGCTTTTTACAAAGGTAACAATCCTCTATGATCTCCGTCATAAATTCAACATTCTTATCCAGTATCCGTTGTCCCGAAGCAAGTAGCTCCTTCAATATGAAGTCGCTTGCAAATTGTAAGTACATTATCCACCCAGCAATTGGTTGGTCGAGCCAATTGGGCAGTTTTCCAATTCCCCTCGGGATTACACGCATTTCTGTCTTTTAAGCAGTCAATAGACGGGGAGTGTAGTGAAGAAAAGGAATGCCGTTTGAATGCATTGCTATATCACATACGCAACGGTGGCGCCATTAAGTGGACATGGAAATGACATACCAAATTGGTCATCTGCTCAAAAATTGATGCCTTTGTTGCATTGCTTTTATCGGCAAATGTACACACTGTCATTAGGGTTTGAAGCATACACTGTTGCTAGCAGAAAAAGACCTGAATGGATTGCAAGCTGCAGAAAATCTTCTCAAAGCCTACTTTCATAGAGTGAATCACTATCCTGCGCAAGTCTTTGCTGCCCAGATTTCAACGTGATTACCGCAAACACCCTACTCAACCACTTCAATGAAGACTTCTAAAGTATCAGCACCATATCCAAGAGTGACACCTGTGGTATAAAGAAACCAAACATATTGAACCAAACGCGCAGGCTGAGACAGAGGGAAGAGAACCTTGTAAAGTGTAAGAAAAGTGAGGATAAGACAGCCGTTGGACACCTCCGAAGAACCTTATATGTAATGTAGACTACGCAATCAGCAGAAATACTTATATGCATCTTCGAACGTTTCGACCCAAGTGCCCCGGCAGATATCGATAATGCTAGTACATCGCTCAAGAGTGCGTATTTTTATCTTCACCCAAATTGAAACAAAAAGAACTCCAACAGATCTTTCGTGAAAATGCGTCGAAAAATAAACGGGACGGAAGCCAAACTTTTTTTCGGTGAACGGACGCTGTGTTACTGAAGAGTAGTTTGGCAGACTTGTTAACTTAGAAGAGACCAAAGTGTGAAAATATAGGTTTTGGCTGATTGCGAACTGGTGACAGAAACACATGTCCGGACATGGCAATTGCTCTGCCATCTGATGTACAAAGCCAAGCCGGTAACTCAAAAACTTTCCGTCTGAACTCCGTTGCACATAAAACTGAATGTGCTACACAGAATTCACGGTGATTTAAGGGAGTGACTTTTAAGTAGCATCTAACAAGCAATTCACGCTGAAATCTACCACTGTCAAGCATTCTGAACATTTCTTACTTCTCGCCGTGACGTCGCGGCCCAGGTGGTAGAGAACTTGAAGTATTTGGGCATTCTCTGTCAATGGTTCGAGCTCAGCAGAAGCATAGACTTGTCACAATCGGGTCTCTTCTAACTTAGACTGTTAGTATTGTCATACATAGGTTGCTGAGGGAACAATGGTTAGTCTATGAACAATTTGTACGAACCCAGTCCCAGTGTCTGAGCTTATTATACCGTTGCCCTCAGATACCACCAATTTTGGCTAAAGTAAAAAGGGATTTGTAACGAGGGAAAATCATGAGCACATAAAAATGATGTAACTAACGGAAAATTAGCAGCAATTGTAAAATTGTCATGTTCATCGGAGGTAATGTAAAAACCAACTAAAGGGGTGAACGGTGAGAATCAATAAACATCAGTTGGGTATCAACTCACATACTTGACAACAGCCACCGAAACACAATCGTTCAGTTAGTAACTTGAACGATTGAAAAGAAAACGATTCACATTTGAAACGTAAAGCGAAATCAACAGGGGTTCCTCTCTGACATCATCACATGAGACGGCTCAAAATCTCAAACGGACCACACGCACAGAAGTTTTAGCAAAACACTATAGAGGAGTTAGACCAAACACAGACCTACGGAAAAATTCTGTGTACCAGATTTCACAAAACTATTTACCTATCTCGACTTCTGGTTTCATGAATAATCGTATGTATTTCCTCCCACAAAGAACTTCGTCCCATGCTCAGCTTGTCTCGCAGACTCTCATCCTCCCATATATCGCTTTGGACGACAGACAGGTCCAGACTCACCAACGTGCCGTTTTTTGTGGACGTATAAGGGATTAGTTTCGCATTTTGTCCAATATAATTCTACGAATTGAGTAGTGATTGATATAAAACTTACTGCAACCTCTTCAGTTGTTTTTCCCGGAGGAAATGTTACGAGGACGATATTGTCAAACAGCTTCATAGTCTCTCGGACGCTCAGAGTGTAAAGGAGTACACCCTGTTGTATCTATTCAGGCAAGACCAAGAATTGTAATCGAAAACGAAGCCAACCTTGGCACTCATATCCAATATCAAAACATCAGAATTGTAAACCCGATCAAGAAAATCGGCTTTATTCTGGGCAACACCTTCGTAGGGCACGACAGTTAGCTCAGCATTCGCGCTGTCGATGTGGCTATATAATGCAACATGAACCTACCGCTCGCATGCTAGCTTAACTTCCTCAACAGATTTTTTTCGTAGTTCATTGCCTGGGGTAGCAGCAACGTTGTCGTCCACAATCAACGCTACAATCATTTAACAAGTGTACCAACAGACACCGCTGAAAGTAATCCAGCATAAAAATGGAATAGTGCCAACCACATGGAATACAACAGGATCATACATAAGACAAACGTTTTGCTCAGCTCACATACATACATGCACATGGAAGACCACGAGCACCATAAGACTGTAGTGCCGCTTGGGCCGCCGCTTGCCAAAACGGTTATGGAGAACATTCTGGAAAAACAAAGTCAAAAGAGAAAGAAGCAAGCCAGTAGAATAAGAAGTCCTACTTGAAATACAGGAACGGATTCTCGGTCTTCCCATCAGTGATTGCACGGAGTAGAGTATAGAAACAGTACACCCTTACACGGCAGACCTCATTTGTTTCACCTGGTTGTCACGAATGAGTCATCTAGTAGATGTAATAATCATCAAGTCACCATGAGCAGCAGCGATCACTAACTACTGGCAGTCGATTTCATCTGTTTCCCGTTTGACTTTGCGTGGACAAACCGCATCATTCGGTGTCCCCGCCAACTGTTTACATTTGGAATGCCTTTACGTATCCACTGAGGCGGGGATTTTCCACCCACGGCGACCGAGCTGAAAGAGATGTTACGTTACAAAGCGACGCTTCAAGTGGAGAGCAAGACTTCTGAAACTAATATCAAAATACTTGGACTGCAGTCAAAGGAAATTGTGCTTCATGACGCACCTCGTCAATCGTCCTTACGCACATTCACTCATTCTTCCAGGCGGAGAACAACGCCAGGTGCGTCGTTTTCGACTTGATTAACGAGCCGGGCCCTTTCTAATCTCAGAGTGCGATCCCAGTACTGAAAAGGTTGAGCTACACTAGGGAATCTGGGGTTTGTTAGTCCACCTAACCTGTGGGAAAGAAGCTAATGCTCTTATCAAGCACCTAGTCCCGACTGATTACACCAGTTACGATAGACAAAAATATCTCACGACCTTCCTACATTCGAGTTACCAATAAATATAAACGCAGGAACTATCAAAAAAATTCAGATAATTCAGTAAACCATAGCTTCAAAATTCCCTCACCAAGTTCTGACGAGAACAAATACTGCATGCTTGAGGAGCCAACGACGGCAGGACAACCAGCATGGAGGGTCTCGCGAACACGTCACTATGACTTCCGAAGGTGAGACGGTTAGCGGCGAAGGAAGTACAACTGCCCAGCTAGTCCACAGTGATCCGATTCATATCAGTCACAAATGTTGCACTTGTAACACCGATGCCTTACGTATACTTTGTGAATTACCCCATCATCACTCGTCGAATCAGTTACGCTATCAGCTACTTGTTTGTCGACGTGAGATATTGTTATGAATGACTACCTCACTACTACTTGCCTATTCATGTAAACATACCACTTCATTATAGCCGTGGCACCATATCGAGGTGAATAAAGTCTAGTTACCGGGTGTTAATCTTTTCCACCAAATCTTTATCCCCTGACTAGTTAGTCAAACATTTTACAATAAAAACAATTACACAAGGATGTTAACACCTTGAAAGCAATCTACTGTCGGGCATCAGGCCGGGTTGGCGCCCATGCCACTTTGTCCACCACCTTCTGCAACTGAGAAAGAATGCGGCAGAGTTGTTCAGACTCTTTCTTCGTGCAGGGCTTTTCCACAGACGAGGTCCCAGAATGCATCCCAGTAAACGGTGAAGACAGTGTGGGAATTCTGTCAGTTACTACATTCCGGAACGCGAAGTACAGAGATGATGCAGCCCTGATCTGTAAGGCATCTTGCAAGTCGACAACCCTTTAGATGAGAAGCTTCCACTTACCAGTCTAGTACGACTTGCAGCTTTTAAGCGCAGGGCTGGCAAGAACTTACATCTTTTTTCATTCCTTATGCTCAGCCGTTGCGGGTAATCGTGAAGTTTATACCCCTTGTGACCCAAACCATTCCGTTGGCACGACGTGATGATCACGCTTGTGCGCTTCACCAAACAAGAAAACTGTGATGTTTGGTCCTACTCGGTACAAACATCTGAACAAAAGAGTCAGAAACCGTATTTAAGCAATATTTCCCTCAGGCACATTTCGCTGTCTCAAAAGGTACAAACTGCAATCTGTGAGTGTATATAACCAAGTTCAACGGACGTTGTGAAGTTAACTGAGAAAACCTATGGCCACACACGGTTGGTGGCATCAATTTTGGATTGGCTCGCCACAGTGACCGAAGCAAAGGACGCCTGTGCACAACCATCACCACGGGTGGCTTGCGCTGCACCGCTCATGGTTCAACTCACACACTATGCATCTAGTACATATCCCAAAAAACAAGACCTGGAAGAATGCGAGTGAGGCCTTTGCGTCCAATTAGCCAATACATGTTAGCCAGTTGGCAGGTAAGTACGGGAGTGAAACCCTTATCTCGAAAAATACACAGGGACTCCAATGGTAAGATCTAAACCGGGAAAAGTACTGAAAATACATAGCAATGAGTAGTTCATTATAGTACAGGTTACTGAACTCTAGACGGACGGTTAAGCATCAATGAAAACTACTGATGTATTGCTGTCTATGATGATGATGATGATGATTCCGGACAGGGCTAGGGGAAAAGGCAAAAATGTGAAGTTAGATTGAGAAAGANTGTCTATGATGATGATGATGATGATTCCGGACAGGGCTAGGGGAAAAGGCAAAAATGTGAAGTTAGATTGAGAAAGAAACAAAACACCCATCATATAACGTGCCAACAAAGTATAGAAGAAGGGAAGCAGAAGGCCACACTGACCCAGGTTTCTGAAAGGGAGGGTGGGTGAACTGCCGAACGACGACGATCGATGAGGAGATAAGAACGAAAAAGTGGACAACTGGCAACCCAAATGAGCCTAATGTACCCGTCGTCTCTGCCGACGGTGTATTATGAGTAGGCTGATGACCCGATAATCCGAGACCTCTCATCTGTGTTGATGCCCAGAACAAATCTGGACGCCGTGGTCGCGAAAGACGCGGCCAGTCTTTGGAGTTCATCTTCGTTATTTATAAACATCGCAATCACCTACGAGCAGCGACAGGCATACTGTCTAAATAAGTAGCCGGCTTGGGCGCCGAAACGTCGAATATTCAGCAAGTGGCCATGTGCTCGATATCCAACTTTTATACCGTCCTCAGTGGTCCGAAGAGCAGCTGTTGGTATTGTACTTAAATATAAACTAAACAGGGTTGGGAATCGGACACAACCCTGCGCCACTTCAGAAACAATGTCAGTCATCAGAGGTCGATTTACAAGAGTGTACCTTCCTCTTCAAGCAGTTCCGCGATTCGCCTAAGGCGATCTCCGGTCTATCTGTCTAGTCTGCGAAAGCAGCGGCTGAAGTGCACACCGGCTCTTCGTGCACCAGCCAGAGAACATCATGAAAGTCTGGTGCACGTATTTTGGTGACCTACTAAACCTGCCGGCTAATACTGATTGGGTGACCGTGAACAGCCTGTCGCAACAGGTCGACAAATCTTCACTGGTTTTCAACCCGGATTTGCTAGAGGTGCAGAGAACGACTGGATAACGGCGCGACGGAAAGGCCGCAGACTAGGGCGGATTGCCAGGCAAAATACCGAGGAATAGTGGACCGGTGTCGGAATGTGCTCTGTTCCAGTTAGTTCACTCCATCTTAGATTGCAAAGTAGTCCCTAAAGATTTCAAGGATGCCCTTATCGTGCCGTGAGGGTAGCAAGCGATGTCCCGAAAAGGACATTAGTCTGCTGAGTTGCATAGGCAAGGTGCCTGCAAGAATTCTCCTAAACCGACTCAATGAGGACACCCTGGAGGCCAATGTTCCTGAGGAACAGTACAATCAGCATGGTTTTGCTGTTCGACGGACTCAGAAGTGCCGGGAACACAGCCAGCCCATGTATGCCCTCTTCGTGCACTTCGCCAAGGCCTTTGATACCGTGGGCCGCGAGGCATTGTGGACAGCGTTTTGAGGGTTTGGATATCAGGTAAGTTAGCCAATTTAATTGGAACGTTGCATGCGGCCATGAAGACGAAGGTACGTTGGTGTAGATCGACCTCAGATGATTTTGGCATGGTCCTGAAGCAAACTTGTGTCCCAGCCCCAACCCTACTCAGTTATTTGAATGTCCTGATAACAGTTGTTCAAGGCTCGGCGGAGGACGGCGTTGGGGTCGAATACCACAGGGACGAACGCCTGCTGAACATTGGACGTTTGAGTGCTCCAAGCCGGTTACATACCTCAACGATGCGCATGCCTCTGTTCACGGATGACAGCATGCTGTTCGCATACAGTGAAGATGAACTACAGTGACTGGCCACAACTTCTGCTACCGTGGCACCCAAGTTTGGACTGGATATCAACGTAGGTAAGATATTTTCCTTCTTTCAGCCTTCTCCGGACGGAAGTGCTGTTCCCGAACGTGCACCTCAAATCTGCATTGATGGAGACGTTGCCGACAGCGGCGTTGACTTCTGCTACGTCCAATGCGTTTACCCAAGTATCACTTGTATCGTTTGGAAAGGTTAAAGTGAAGTACTACTTCACTGGTTGCTGCTTACAACATCCCCTAAGGTGCACATTGGGAAAACTACATGTAGGTATGGTTACTTAGAAAGCATTTTGCAGCTTCGTAAAAATTAAAAACCCACAAGAATATACTATGGTATAGCCCATATTTTGGGCAGTATAAAAGAAACATCAGATTGCTGTAGTTTGTACATACTCAGTCAAAACCGGTTACAGTGGATCGGACCTCGTATGTTCTATTAAGCTTATATAGCCAATATCTGCATTCACTTCGGCCATTCTGCAACTCGGTTCTGATCACTGCACTTTCAGACCAATGGGCACCTGTCGGATGCTGAAGCAGATAAACTGTTTGGAACCGGGTGATTCGAAGTGCCAGTCTCGAAAACGTTTTTTAATCGCTGAAAACGGATGCATTTTTTAGGTCAAAAGAAAACGAAGTATCCTTCCGTCAGCCACGAAATGTTACGCTTATTGGGTTTTCAAACATACTTCACTCATATTTGCGACCACGAGTTATCCGCCACGTAAGTCGGTTTCCTTTCATACAAAAATGTCTGAAAATTCGACCGAATAAAAATCACATGAGGTTTGTGTAAAATGATACAAATAATCTTGGCAAAAATATATATAATATGGCACATTTTACTGTCTCGCAAAATAGTGTGGGCTACAGCTACATGTTTGGAGCTTAGTAAAATATATAAGACATACGGGTATCAACTGGGTGTGTACGACCTACAACAATCTTGTTTCCCTTATACTGCCAAACTATGGGCTATAGTGTAGTGACCTGGAGATACCCCTGGTCTGCCTGCTGTACAATGTGAGCTAACATTTTAGGAGGGATTTTACAAATCGTATAGCAGGCAGATCAGGGGTATCTCCAGATCACTACACATTACATTCTTGAGTTTGTCATTTTTACGAAACCGTGAAATGTCTTCTCAGTAATCCTGCTTACATTTGGTTCCCAAAGAACACCTTATGGAAAGTTTCAGAGAGCAGCCAGTGTAGTAATTCATTTTTAACTGTCCCGAGCAACACATATGATTCCTAGGTAAACACGCTCAGAAAATTTCTGTTAAGCACCACGTGATGTGAGCCTACGCTCTAAGGGACACATCACCCTGTACAATAATTCTACGCCCTTATCTCAATGGCACGTGCTATGAAGGCAAATTCAAGGATTTACATATGTTTACTTGCTCAGTAGCCCATGATGTGGGCTACAGTTACAAGGTCAGGGCACATGGTCGTAGTAAAAATGTATAGGGCACACAACGTCAGGTACACCGTAACGGGTATTAACTGAGTGTGTACGACCTCCGACAATCTGCTTCTTTCATACTGCTCAAACTACGGGCTATACCCTGGTACGTTCTCAAGAGTTCGTAACTTTTATGAAACTGAGAAACGCTTTCGTAATAAGCCCGCCCACATTCGAGGTTTTTAGAAGACACCTTACGAAATGTTACAAACAGTGACGTAGTTCACTTCGAACCGTCTCGAACAATACTCGAGATCCTTGTATAAACGCATTAGACGCTCAGGAAAACCGTACTATGGATTTTGGGATGTAACCTTATGTACTAAGTGTAACATGCAGGCCAGGCGACTCTACTTTGAATGCCCGTGACTTCGCGGACCAACCTACGGGCAACGTGGACGCACCAGTGGACAACGCTTTTCCGAAGTAGGGGTTCAAACAACAGTTCTGAAAAGAGGAACAATACGAACACACATGAGCCAGAGTCCCAGTAAGCCATTCACACGACTTACACAAACGAAAGCTAAAACGGCACCAACAACAAAGCAGCAAGGGGAGCCGGTTTCCTTTCATACCCGGGAAAAAATAAGTTGAACCGCTAAATAATGCACTGCGTGACCTTGAAGCCGAATTTTCTCATTGGTTGACCAAGCCGTACGCCGTTAGCAGACATATGTGTAATATGTACAAATATTAAATATATATGTAGACTAAATATA
>QNGE01002717.1:0-33140 GCA_008508345.1 Paragonimus westermani
GGGCGTCTGTGCAGGCGAGCACGAAGAAATCTCCATTTCAATTGATGAACGATAGAACCCCTCGACTTCCGGTGGATCAGGACATTGGGGTATGGCCAGAGTGCATTGATTCCACTAAAGAATTGGTTGCCGAAAGAGAAAGAGCCAAACGAAATTTGAAAGCATCGCAGGCACGCACAAAGGAGCAATCCGCAAGGCAATGGTTCTGCAAAACTAGAATGTTCAACCTAGGAGAACAGGTGAAATATCGAGATCATCGGAACACGGGTACCAGCTGGTCAGGATCAAGAAAACATTTTCCAAACTGGAAAGGTCCGTATTTGGCAATATCCAGACGGGGCCCAGTATACACGATCAAGAAGGACGGCGAGACGAAACGAGTGCACGCCAGTGAGTTAGCAACGTGGCACGAAATGCTGGCGCGATGAACCAGATGATCAATAATCCGGGAGGAAACACCGCATCGATCGGAGAGGATTCGTCGACAAATGCGAGGGAACCAAGGAACCTCAGAAGGGGGAGGAGTGTTGTATAACAGGCAGTTTCGTTGTGAGTAGTATATTACTCACAAGTAGTGTATTACCCACAGACGACATTCGGGAACAAAAGGACAAGCCCCGAACACGACAGACAAGAAGAGACTATTGGAACAGTGTGTACATGCTGTGTGAGAACTTCCACCAAGGCGAATGACCACGTACTGTCACCCAATGTGTGTGAGTGCATGTCTGTCGTGCAAATGAGTGTACGCGTTTGTGGTTTAGTTTTTGACATGACCTATACGGAAGTTTGTGCAATAAACCAACTTGTTGGCTAAGCGTTCTTTGTGGACACAACAATACGAATATCAACGAAAAGTGGTGAGTCACTTAACTTAACTTGAGTTAGAGAACACAGCGTGACGAACATGGTTTTGACAATTTATCATCGGGAGCTGGGATGTTTAGTTGTTCGAATTTGAAATCAAACAAGTCACATGCGCATATCAATAAACGCGAAAATTCCAATTTTCTCTGTTCTAGGCACAGGTTAGATTTATTGCATATCTTGTCGAATATTCTACTCAGTGATACAGTGTTTGATATACTATTTTATCATTTGGACTTAAATTCCGTTGTCTGCGCTCTTGTTGATCATCTAGAATCTAAGGTTCAGTTTGAGTATTTATTGAAGGAGTTGACGCAGTACACGCCAAGCTACATTTCGGATTTGGAGAAATCCATATTTAATTAACACCCAATACACTTACCGCAGCGGCAATGTAATTCAGCAGACGCCTGTGACCCTGAGACATCTGTCGGCCTCCAAGGCACTGCGCACATGAGAGCACATTCTACCCACAGGGCCGGATAAACATTCTGGTATGGTCGTGCTGAATAAATCCGGTTAAACCGATAAGACCAAAGCGATTTTGCCAGGTGAAACCAAATTCCAGAGGACAAAGAACTAGAAGGACAGGACCGTTTCGGTTGAAGACCAGATGACCGACTATTTGAAGTTAAACAGGTAAGGTGGTATCATAACAGAATCTCAGTTCAGTTCACTGAAGCCAGCTGGCCCTATCACTCCTCGATTTTATGGGCTTCTAAAGGTCCATAAGCGAAATACACCACTCAGACGTGCAATTCCTTCTATCACATAATTGCACAGTGGTTAGATGTCGCATCTGCCCATCTGATTTCTTCTCCCTATTTAGAAATGTGTCACTACGAAAAATCATCGACTCTACTTAGGAATACATTGACCACTCAAATACGGGGAAGAAACTGTCAACTACGATCCTCAAAGAACTGCCTTGCGTTGCGCATTTTGTGTACAGCTCAAGTTCAGTGAGGAATTGCACCGATGGGTTGTTAACATGATGATAAGCCCGGCCCTGGATCCAATTCTGGTTGATATTTTCGTGGCGATTTTCAAAGGTGAACAAATCTGCGACAGCATTCAAACCTTTCGTTTCTACTGACGATATGTGAACGATAGTTTAACTGTTTACACAATCGATACCAGTGTGAACGTGTTCTCCAGGTGTCCAGTCATGCACATTATCCTATTTGGTTTATCGACCAGCTGGGGGCGCATGACGCATTCGAATTCCTCGAAGGTAACGTTTACTGGCGTCTTGATCGATCCCTAGGTTGGGGCAGGTTTTACAAACGAACGTAGATGGGCTGATATGACAACTTTCACAGTGTTGTTCCACTTAAGCAAAAACATAATCTGGATCTCCTTCTAGCGTCCCGCGTCAGAAAAAATTGGGCTCGGAAGACATGTTGGAGGGCTAAGTTCCTCTTTTCAACAATACATTCCAGGCAAACAGCCATTCGGACAGATTCGTTGTGTAAAACTTGATCACGACAGCAACAAAGAACAGCATTTTTGGTGTTGGTAAGAGACTGATACTAATCTCACTCCCGTTCAGGATACACATGAACTGACGTTTACGGCAGTCACTGAAACAAAATTCCCTCGATGTATTATTGGGATTCTGGCTCATCTCCAGACCTATGCTAGAAACTAGTCTCAAATACAGACTGTCTGTCCACTCCTAGTCAGTACTTGCGTATTCTCTTACCTGACGCTATTGTGCAGCAGAACATATCGGTCGAATGACTAGACGCATGTTCAAGCGGATTACAGAACATCACCCAGTTTGAATCGGAACTTGGGTCACAAAACCAATCACCAGTGCAGTCGTGTCACACCTTGTCTTGAGTAACGACCAGGCAGATATGTCGAGAATATTTCGAATCGTGTACACGGTGTCAGTCAATCGACCGAAGTTGTGCGGATGTCATTGTAACGGAATGACGAGCGCAGAACTCGATGAACACTGTGTCATGCCATTTTTCGCACACATACACACTTTAGTGCCGAATTAACCTTCAATATTTGTCCGTACCATTCTCACGATCGGAAAACGCTTAATGTGATCACTGTCGTTATCATGGACTGATTATGTCCCATAAACTCCGCCCGATTTTTTGGGCAGGCACAACGCGGTTGGTTTCTCTGATAGGCAAGATACTACTTGGTATATGTTTGCTTAAGAGCTTCCCGTCGCGAACAGTAAACAGTGAATGAAAACAAAGACATATAGGCGAACATGTTTTTGATACTTTGTCTTCAGGTCCGTACAATTACATAAAGTGCCAGTAGAGTTAGATCGAGATATCCGTCAGACTCATTACAGAGAAACTAGGTCACTGGCCAGTCAATTAGCGATGGCTTGATGGGTCGGTTACGTCACGCTTGTCCATTGGTTTGATCGCACAGTATGGCCAACGATCCGATGGATTTGTGGCTATGGTAGGTGTTGCGTCTGAACAAACCGTTTTTGATGACATAATATCGGGTCAATCAGCCTGATTTCGATAGCCTCGGCAGTACAAAGTGTTTTAATTCGGACAGCTTCTGATGGGTTGCCTGGTACCCGATAGACCAGCCATTTCAGTCAATACCACCGATACGTAGACGATATATTTATCATAGCCAGTTCGGATACTAATATATACACAGCACTCGACACATGCAGTCGCGCCCACCAGTCAGTTAAGCTTACAGTTGAAGAGGAGACTGAAACTGAGATATCTTCCCTAGATGTTCGTTCATATCGACGAATAGACGGAACTATTCAACGTAGGGTTCATCGAAAGAGTACATGGACAGGTCAGTACACAAACTTTCACAGTTTTGTACCACTGAAACAGAAATGGAATCTGGTGTGCTACCTGCCTGATAGAGCATACTAACTTTGTTCAGCGGATGCGTTAGAAAATGAACCCAAATTCATAAAGAATGTACTTCATGACAACGGCTACCCGGAACGACTTATCGTCAGAAACATGATCAAAATATCACCTACTCCTGACGTAAGAAAGGAACCCATGTTTATTCGAGTGCCGTTCAAAGGTGACAATGCCGTAGAATGGCTGACAAATAGGCTTAACCAGACAACCAGCAGGACCTATGCTCCTGGTGAACTCCGCATTCAATTCTCCACATCCACAATTCTCAGGTTTTATACCAGATATAGACCGATAGTTCAGACCTCATCTATGTGTATCTACTCTCTCACTTGAATCAGTGGAGTAGGTTATAGGAGCCGAACGTCGAGAAAGCTTTCGAAATGAATCCGAGAACACCATCCACGGCGGCTGGAGTACAGGTAATCAAGATCGATCAACAGCGGCATCCTCGTTCATCTGGATGAAAGAGGGCATGAGGTGAAAACTGATGGAGCCTTCAAAGTGGTATATCGCGTACCAGGCAACCCATCAGAAGCTGTCCGAATTAAAACACTTTGTACTACCGAGGCTATCGGAATCAGGCGGATTGACCCGATATTATGTCATCAAAAACGGTTTGTTCAAACGTTACACCTACCATAGCCACAAATCCATCGGATCGTTGGCCACACTGTGCGGTCAAACCAGTGGACAAGCGTGACATAATCGACCCATCAAGCCACTGCCAATGGATTGGTGTAGTGGAGCTCGTAACCGTGATAGCTTGAGTAGCCACTACCAAATAACCATATCTCAACGACAGTCAACGAAATGGTTGTCAATCGTTCGGGATCTCCGTTGTTGGAATTGGTGAACAGGCATAATGCCGCTGCGCTCGCCTTGACCGCACCCTGTCCTGTTCAGCTGTGTCCGTCTACGTTCCGATCCGGGTCCAAGCCTATCTTGTATGCCCGCGTATCGACCGCACCGAAACACATTCAGTTGGAACGCACCAATCGGCTGAGTGTACAGATGGTCACTGCGTGCGTGCGATCAGGAGTAGAAGAGAGCTTTCGGGCCGGTGATGGAGTGGACGCACAGTGCGGTTGGTACAGTGAGAATCACTTCGACTAGACGGCTTGTCACGTGACGGCCCGCGTGAGGGGGCGAGACGACGCCTACACAGGCCAGAGGCCTAGTTCCTCTGCACTGAGTCTGATCGATATATCGATCTAACTCGACTAGCACCTTAAGTAATGGTACCTGTCTGAAGAGGAATTCTCGAAAACATGTTCGCCTACGTGTCTTTACTCTTATTATCGTAATGTGCATATTCGAAACGTTGAGTGAATGAAGAATCTAGTTAAATACCCATTAGATCATTCTGGTGCTTAAACAGTATGACGGTATAACAAGCGACGTTCATCTACGTGAACCACCCATCTCCCATAACTGAGTGGAAGAAGTTTATTTCGTGGAGCCATGACGCACGCCGTAGCTAGGTCGTGAACGTTTCACTTATGCCTACGAGAAGTCCGAAGTAAGGAATACGGGTAACCTATTCAAGCGACCATTTGGTAGATGCTGATATGATGGATTTAGATCACACTGTTTTATAGTAAGCAGTTTTGTTTGTGAGTAGTATGCTACTCACAATTTATCTAAATGGAAAGGTCTGTAGTTGGTAGTTTCCAAACGGGGCCCGGTATACCTGATCAAGAGGGACGACGTGACAAAACGAGTGTATGGGAGTGAATCAACAAAGTGGCACGATATGGCTGCGCAGCTAACCGGAAGATCATTAAACCGGGATGCGACACCGCGTCGGCCATGGAGAATTCGTTAGTGGATGCGGAGAAGACAGGGAACCCCAGGAGGGGAGGTGTGTAGTGTAGTAGGCAGCTTTGTTTGTGAGTAGTATGCTACTCACAATTTGGCAACACATTTAGGAACTAAGTGGCAAGTGTCAACGCCAAGAAAGCGATGGACCAGAAGGGACTATTGGAATAGTATGTGCGCGCTACGGGGGACGTGCCACCAGAACGAACGACAATGTATTGCTGCTCAATGTGTGTGAATACACGCCAGCCATTCAAATGACTGTACACATTCGTGGTTAATACCTGCACGGTATTTTTTGCAATAAACAACTTTGCACTGTGGGCATCTCTTGCGTCCACAACAATACTGCACCATGCGTAAACGATGCGATAAATGGAAACGAACTGTTCAAGTATGTTATGAATCAGCCCTGTATTCCGTAATTAAACAACACACTTGCTCAAATCTCACTGTTAAATAATGTCTTCTTGGAATGAATGTGCTTATTTGAGCTCTTACCCTGGCTATTCATAGAAATCAGCTGCGGCCAACTAAGTTTTTACCTAATAAATTGTCGTGTTAAGCAAGATTTTTTTTTCTCCGAGACGCACTATTGTGTGTTACATTGGTCAATTCATTAGTTATCCGTTTAGTGGATTACAACGTCGTTTACTTTGGAATGCACGTTTGCAGCCTTTGCACACAGGTCGCAGAATTTCCAGCTAACTTATCTCAAAAAGAGACAATGGTTTCATGTTTCGTTCTGAATAGGGCTCATCAGTAGTGCATGCTATTGCCACGGCCGGGGTTTGAATTCCGATTACCGTGTTGACCAGTGCTGCACTGATGTCGAATTAGCCACGACCGAGTTATCATATCAGTACCCAGTCACATGCGTTTATGAGTAATGCTCAGGTTCTGCGATCGTCAAGAGAGGAGACACAGTAACTGTTCTGTTTACTCCACTAGGAATTCCAGGATAGGTCAAAATCTCCAATCACATTAAATCTGTTGAGCGATATATTAGAATGCTGTTGAGTAACCGGGTATTTGACTGATCTCACTTTGAACATGATATGATAACTAATGTGAGGTCAATAACCCAGTGACCAACAAGGTTTCCCTATGAAGTCATGGCCGTAATTCTATTCTTAGCGTTGGTAAGTATATGGACTACCGATGAGCTCTAGTGCCAGCGAACAACGAGTCTAGTGATTCTTCTTGGAAGAGACCGGCGGAATACTCTGTTTGAATGTAAAGGCTGAGATCAGATGTCAGTAATGTTCAGCTTGAGCTTATTCAAAACCCTGACTACTCGTGAGTGATCATCCATTTATTATTTTTAAACTTATTCTAACACTTGTGAGCTGATTTTCGCACAGTGTTTTCTCAAGTGAACACAATGGTGTGGTTCGTACATGGCTCGAGGCTTAACCATCTGGTGTTTTTCAACGTTTACGCAGAAACGAGATAAGTGGAGCTGAAAGAGCGTGGCTTGTTTTTTTATATTTATCTTAATATTGTTTTAGTCTTCCGAATTTGTGTAAGGAACGAATTTGTTTAAATAGGTCTAGTTATGGTCTCAACAACCACTTTCTTAACGGTGCATCCTCAGGCGTCTTTCTCACATGGTTTCGACTGGTTGAATAACCACCTGTATGACTTGAGTTTATCGTATCGTCGAATAAACAGGTGTTCAAATCACTCATGTCCTGACAGTCCATTGGGTCATGTACCAAAATGACAACTGAGTAGGTTCTGGGATATTCTATGATATGCAAACAATCGCAATACATGTGTAGTTTACACTGATTGTTCAGGCAATATCCGCCAATAGTGACTGTTGAGCGTGGAATTAGAGTTCGGTGTTGATACTGTCAATGCCAGACTGACTGAATATTTTTGAGTTAGTTCGTGACTCAAATTTGAACTGAAGTGCCCGTGAGTTCCCGATCTCATTTTTCCACTAGTACTAAAGAGACGTGCTTGGGAGCTATAAGGCCACTAAGTAGATTACTTTCTTGATCTCCATGGATGGACGAACATTTCGAAGCCTGAAATCCATACACAATCACTCGTCTTCGCGCAAGTGGACGGCATAGACCCAGCTAACTTAAAGGCAACCTATTACCTTCGGTTGCCTCAAGGATCATGGAGAGTTTCACTGTTGTCCAGCTATTGGTTTTCACTTTGATATTCACTACCGTCTGACAGCCAATATGAATTTCTAAGGGGTCCGTAGCGCAATATCAATTTATTTACCGCCTACGGGAAATGAACAAAAACAAGTGACTAAGGTGAACCGATGGAAGATTTTTCCTAGGTATTTTCCAAACTTTTTGACCGAGTAGATCACTTAAAGCTGTGTACAGAGAATCGCAGCTGTTATATAACTAATTGCCGGCCCTTGTAACTTATCGAACACCTCCATGATCACAACTTTAATGTCAAAGTCAATGGTGCATTTTGGGTTGGTACCGAGGAACTTGCGATGGGTCAAAATGTCTTGTGTTAGTGTTGTAAGCCAAGAACGTGAGGGGCACAAGTACTGGATATTCATTAAATCAACACCCGAGGTAAATGTTTCAACACCACTTGAAACAAGAACACTCATTTACACGTAACAATAATCGCCGAGCACAACAGGCGCAAATGCCAAGTTTGCGCGCGGGAAACATCAATCCTAGTCGGATTGTGCTCCGATGTTTCGTCTTGTATTTTCCTCCGCTCACTTCATTACCCAAAAACGCGCTACCCTCTGACCACTGATGAGTCGTTTAGTGTGATCGTTCATCTTCACCACACCCCTCCCTCTCAAATATTGTCCCAGATGCAACAAAGTTGGTGCCCGCCCACTTCGTTCGCTCGACGATGTGCCTACTGGGCCAGATGAGGCTGAGACACCTGGAGTGCTTTCCATTTTGATCCGGTGTCAAACAATTCATGACTTGCTTCTGTGAATTTCATGCTGATTCTTCTCATTCTTAATTAAATACATTGGGATGTAGGTCTCCATCACAACAAACAGTCTCCTTCACTTTGCCGAGAACTTCCTGACCCGAGTCTTGTTGCCCGCGGATTCCGCAGGTTTCTGTACTTAACCTTTGAACCAGGTTCGAAATCTTGACAACCTCTTGTCTTTTTGTCAGGTTCTGGTTGGCCAACCTACGAGCTTCTGCTGATTCACGTACGCTCATCTGCCGATCTCCATATAAGCCAATTTCCCGATAGACGGGCAAGCGTACCACTCCCCTATACATTAGCTCGAACGGCGATTTCTTCGTTGTTTTTTGTAATGAACAGCTATGGGCCGACAGAATAAATGGTAACAGTTCCTCCCAGCTTGCTTCTTTCGCCGCCAACCACTCTTTGATTCAGCGGTTGTTTCTTTCCATCAGTCTACTTGATTGTGGCTGGTATGTTGTTTTGCGAACCTTCTGGATTCCCAACTATTTCAAACAGGTCCGAAAACTTTCACTTTCGGAGAAAGAGACTTGATCAGTCAAAATGCTTCGTGACACTTCATGTTCTGCGACGGTGTGCTCCATCTCCGCCCTGCATACGGTGATTCTACGCTAATCGGATATGACGGTTGCGTCGATCTCTTTCAGTTGTGATGACGTTGTTCTGCCTTCCGTATTCAGTCACTGAAAAGAGGTTCATCACGTCCACTGACCATAATTCTCCAACTTCACTGCCGGGATTGGCTGAGTAGGATATTGATTCGAGTGATCAATGTCTTTAGCATCTGACACCGCCTTCACGCTCGCACATAACTGTTGACATCATCCGTCATTCCCGACCAGTATGTCCTTTGCTTCAGCGCTTCGGGGGTTTCGCAGTATCCCATGAGCCAGCTAATGACATTCCTTCACGAGTGTCGCTTTCAACTCCACCGATATTACCGGTATGCTTATTCCCCGCGCCGCAGGTGGCGTATTAAAATTTCGGCAATATTCAGCCACAAATTTGACCAAGGCAATCTGAAAGATTTCACTTCCGAAAACCCATGGACTCCCGGTAGTTTTCTTTTAGATAGAAGTCAGTCATCCACCTCCCGGATCGCTGTATCCATCCTCCGTGCTGCACGTCACTTTCTGGCATCGTTCTTCAGCTTGACACAATCAATTCCGATGACGTCCTTGTGAACCTCATACATGTGTTGCGCCAGGGTGAATGGGTCAGGAACACTTTTCTCTGTTCCAGATATGTATTGAATTGCAAAGTAGTGCTTCTGTAGTTGTAACGCCAAGCGAGCTGACACTCTCCAAGGACGTCTCGTTGATTTCATCTATTGCAACGGTTTGTGGTCGGTCTGTACATAGAAACTTCGGCCAAGCAAATATGGTCTCTATCTTCCAAAGCCCACACGATCGCAAAACAGTTCTTCTCTGTCGTTGGATAGCTTCGTTCAGCAGGAGTTAATACCCAACTGGTATATGCCTCAAAACCGCCTTCCTGCTTCGGTACGGCCCCGATTCCTACATCATTTGCATCGGTTGCAAATGGAGTCTTTATCCTCGAATCCTGGCCACAGCACCATTTTTTGACTCAAGAAGATGAACGGCGTAAAGATATTTTTTATTTAAAAAGTCACAAACTCGGACAAAAACACATTTGCACAAAACCGTGATCTAAGGCAGCCACGGTCAACAGTGCCAGGTTCACGCATGGAAAACACTATTTCATGCAAAGGTGCACTTCAATCGTTCTTCTGATAGTTCTGCTCGAATAACTCATTGCTCAACTACGTGTCCCTACCTTAGTACTGATGAATAGCGCACTGTGACTGTTTATCTTCACCACGCTAAAATCTCTGCTTTTTACTTCATTCTCTGTAGAGAGCCTACAGTTCATCGATTAGCGTGGTTGAGTTACCGAAGATTCAGTAATTTAATCTGTTCACACCTCTGGATCACGGACAGACGATATGACTTTATGTGAGTTGACGCATCCCCATAATTTTGGCTTTGCTAAGCGCATTATTGACGGTGAAGAACTGGACATCACCACCGGTCAACAGGATCTGGAAACGAGTGTTTCCAATGGCCTTAGCCTGTTCAACCACATGTGTGCCAGTAGCTGAGGTGGCGAACTCGGCGTTTTGTTCACTCATTGGACCATTTGCAGCCTTTCATTCGGATTACTTTTTTGATCATGCCAGCCATATATGCGACGATGCGCTCCCTCTTTGGGCTAGATATTCAAGTGTGTCGCCGCTGATGTTGCTCTTAGAAGGTACATTGCGGAGTCACAAAGCGGATAGTAACATTTCGTTCACCTCCTTATCCAGATGAGCTGCTAAGAAGGTACTAAGTACACCATCAGCGTGTTAGGGTGTCTCAATCATGTCATACAACTAGACCGTACTCTAGGAAAACACTATCATTTGTTAGATTCGCCTGACTTTTATTGTCATGTAATTTTCCAATTTATTGCTAATGATTAATTTCAGATGAGACCCAACTGTGAAAAGTAGAGGTTTTTGGTGGACTCAAACCAATTTATATTTGTATATTTATATTACATACCATATACATATACAATATTTATATTCCAAAATGATGATGGCCTCGTTGTTTTCATGCTTCATAAACCAATTAGTCCTGGCATATTTACTAAGTAGGTTTTAATCGACATATTCATACTATTGTTATTACTGGTCTTAACAAGGTAGAAAACGTGCAACTAGATGCCCAGTATAAAAGAATTACCGATTACATGCCTTCTGAACCAACTCCATCGGCTCCTGAAGTAACGACTCGTTTTATTTTGGACTGGATTTGCCACATTTATGAAAACTTGGCAACTGTTGTAAGCACTGTTCTAGAACCACATTTCATCCATCTGGCCAGTCTGTTTGATAGCTGATTTTTCAACACATATTATACGTGCACATGCATATATATGTAATCCTTGTTCACCACATAGCATTCCGAATTTTATGGTCATCATTTGGTAATTTATGCATGGCCCGATGGACGCTACCAAATCAGACAATTGTTAAAGATGGCTGTCTATTGAGATAAAAACTTATCGCACAATCGAAAAGCGCGGAGATTACAGTCAAATTTGACCAATTTGTGGACAGGATTTCCTATCTACTTATGCAAATATTTACAGCGATACTTCCGCGAGTAAACACTGTCTGGTCCGATTATTGACCGCATGAAAGTTTGGTCACATAGAAATTAAAAATTGGTAAGATGAAGCTTTTTAATTCTGTGCATGCGTTTACTAGTCGTCCACGTACAAGTTGGCGAGTCTAAACAATTTCAAGGGAAATCCCTATCGTGAATACCTTACCCATAAGGCTTATCCAAAAGCAGGCGATGGAGCAGGTTGCATTCATTGCAGCATTATTATAAAGTCGAAAAGGGCAAATAAAATATGCTGACGGGAAATAAAGAGATATGTTACAATGTCGAAGCCGTAAAGCTTGGAAATTGCATACGACGCTTAACGTTTTGATAACACGCTTTCAAAACGCCACGTCGGAGTTCGCAGGTAACACGATGAACTTAATTACACAGCATGACATGTCTCATATTTTGCGAGACAGTTGTCTGGTCTCCTGAATACAACCTTTTATTATCCATGGTTTGGTGGAAAACTCGCCGTGATAGCACACTTGGTTGGGAGTATGTCACATTTTTACTTTGTACATTTGCATTCATTGATGAGTGCTAGTTCCCAACTCTACGTTGTCATCAAGAAGTTGTTACATTCACAGAGAGGTTTGTGAATAGCCAGTGGTTATTGCTCATCAACCGTGATGAGCATAACACTGGGACGACGGAGACAAGCGAATAGACGTGAAATGCTTGTAGCCACCGCTCCAGCTAGCGTGACTATGATTACAGTGTTTTGTTCGAGTCGTTCGCCGATGCGATTCTGTTAGGAGGCCAGCATTTGGATAAGCCTTTTGGGTAAGGCATTCACAGTAGAGATTTCCCTTGAAATTGTTTGGACTCGCCAACTTGTATGCGAGTACAAAATTTTGCGACGATCGTTATTCTCGCACAGTTAAGAGATCGGACGGTAAACGGTACAGAATGTTTATCAGGCTTCCGCACATATAAACCGGATACGCTCGGTGAACGACGCATGAACCGATCTATTGTTTACGTGAATCTACCAACACCTCAGTGATCTTTGAAGTCGGGTAAAGGTGGAGGATAGCGAGATTCAGTAATCCAACTGCACATGTTTATTTCTATGGTAGATACCATAGTGACATATGTTTGATTGTCTATTCAGATTTGCCGACTTCGGGACACAGATCGATACAGTCAGTCTTGGCGTTTGAAGCCGCATCATGTGTGGAATCTCGCGGGCGGAATGCTGAGTAATGGACAGCTGTGTTCATTGGTTTTGTTTTTGTGAAATTTAGTGATAGCAGTGTATCCTGATGCTTAATTTTCGAGTGTGATAGACACATCTCAAATGATGGCTAGTTCACGCTCTTTCCGATCTCGAGGACCGGAACGTTGAAGTTTTGCTGCTCTCTTCTGTTGAAACCAAGCTGATTTCGTTATTTCAATCCATTAATCCTGAGTGATATTCACAGGTCTATGTAAGGTGGGGTTCTGTTCCCTACGCAAACACTGTTTGGTTGAACCTTGCCCCTGCTTTGGCTGCCCACCGAATGAACATGAAAAACACTATGTACCATGGTGTTTTGTGTTTGAGGTTTGAGTCGCAGGAGCTTTTCATACCATATGAAGTTGGGTTCAAACTTCTTAACAATTCAGCTCATGAAAACTCCTTGTAAACATTCCGTAGGTGCGTCTAGCCGTGACGTTTCAATTCCTATCCAAAGTAATCTTTTGTGTTATAGGTTCATGTCATATTTTCGATAGAATGAGGGTGAGAGCCATCGCAGAATAATTTATTGTAACTCGGAGACCAGAGATCTTTTGAGACTACGTACGAATGGTGTAAACAGATATTCGACGTGGCTTTACGGCCAATCTGTTATAATGTGATTGTCGTTCCCTCGGTTCTTGGGGATTCCAAAACTTCATAATTACAAAAAGACGACATATGTTGCGATGTGTTAACATTCCGTTTGTTCTCAACCTCCTTAACTCTATTCACCCAAACCTGTCCTTATCACACGAAAAGAAACCGGACGGCAGTTTAGCATTTTAAAATGTACTTATGACTAAGCGTGAGGGTGGGACATTATAGCAATCGTTCATCGCAAAGCAACATGAGGTGGGCAATATCCTCACTTCTCACGCTTTGCTCCGATAGCGTACAAGCAGGTTTTGATCAAGGGCCAGGCGTAGTTGCACCCGCGAATGGTTGCATACGGGTCAAGAGATGTTAAGGAAGACCTTACATCATCATNCGTGGTTGAACAGTGGTGTGATTAAAACGGTTTCAAGCGCGATTGTTGTTCACTTGACCGACCCCAATCATTCTGTCAGCAAGAAATAGGCTTTTCGGATTGTCTACCGAGTGCCACGGAACCGATCAAAAGTGGTGAGAGTTCGAATGTTGACCGTTGCCGAAGCTATCAGCATCTGATTGCGCAACCCTGACCTCTGCACTTAACCTCTTTTGGCCCACAATCAGTCAAACCCATGTCTAAGAAGTGACTGCATAAATGGTAACAAACACGTCGTCCATAACCCATATTGACCGTTTGTCGGACTCACCCTAGTCAATACTTACACATTTATTGTGTTGTAATTGGCATGGTGATCAAACACAGAAAACAAGTCTTGTTCGCCACTCTATTGTTTTCATGACTTCAATGGGTATTTTCGAACGAGGGTAAGGCTTGACGGAAACCCAACAGACCAGCGGGTAGGCCTCCTAACCGAGTCGGGTGGGCGAACAACCTCAATACATCGTTTTAATCACCACCACACGAGCTGGCACGGGGATCGGTCTGAAACCCAGCATGCTCCGGTGGGTGCAAGTGGACGGTGTAGAAGTATGATATTTCCCCCAACGGTTTGTGCTATCATAGCAGTCTTCCTGGCAAAGAGTGGATAATAAAAAGCTGCATTCATAAGCGAAAACCATTTACAAATTAACAAGAGAAGTCTCGGAAACTAACATTTCTCCATAGAACTGGAAGTACATTGTGATGTTTTTAGGTTTATCGCGCAATTTTCGAACCATGGCGTGACGTTTTACAGTTATTCTGCCAAAACAATAAACGTTGCTTGGCGCTTTTCAGTTATTTGGCCTTGCGACTGAGCCGTGTCGTTCTACTTCCTGTCAGCTTGTCTTATTTCATCATCTCATCCTCGACGACGGCAACCTGTGGAGTTATCGAAATCGCTGTGGACACGTCGTACAAAAATGTTATCCAGATTGAGGTGTCTTGTTTTCTGGAAACCTCCACTGTCCTGAAACATGCGGTAAGCAGATTGGACTAGACTGAGTATAATGTTCGAATCGGATCACATTGGTGGGATGCGACTGAGAGGGAAATACATCGTCTGAACTACCTGTTCACGACGATCTCAATAACTCCACGGATAAGATGGTCGAATAAGACAAGTTCATAAAAATTAGAACAACACGTGTCAGTAACGAAGCCACAAGCGAACCCCGTTATTTTGATAACGTAATCGCAACACGTCAACTCAGAGTCCACAAATTGCGCGATAAACCCAACAACGACATGACATGCTTCAGATTCTATGGGAACATTGTGAGTTTGTTTCATCAGACATCTGGTAGTCTCTAAATGCGCTTTTCTTCACGAATGCAGCCTTTTCTTGTCCATTGTTTTATGAGAGTATTATTGTGATATTGTGAACATTGTGATAGCTCAAATAGTTTGGAAAATATCGTATTCTCAACTCGCCCATTTGCACACACCGTGCACGCTGATTTCCAGTTCAGTTTTGCCTCTCAAACGTCGAAACGGCTGTGGAGGCGTATGTGAGCAGTCAGCTGTTATCGATCGTGGACCTTGGTGGCCAGACCGCCGGGGTGATGGGGCTGAACGGCTGTGCTGGAAATGAGCGTCCGTCCCGTGCCAGCTCGTGGCCCTGCTGCTATAGTAGTGTGATGTGCCCGTTCGTCCACATGACTCGACTACGCGGTCTGCCCGCTGGGCAAGCCCTTTGGTCTGAATGCCGAATTCTGTTGCCATATCCGTAATTCTGTGGCTTGCGCCAGCTTAGCGCGTGTGGAGATGGCACATTGATTGCGCCCCTTGGTCGTGCATGCCACTGACAGTGGTCTGGTTGACAGACTAGGGCTCGTTCTCATTCAGGCGAGTGGATGTGGGAAATGGATGGTCCAGGCTGTGCGCACACACTAGACCGGTATTGTCACGCTTCGCCGACCGGTGTGACGTGGGATTTAGCGGTGTTGCTCTGATCAAGAAATGTATGTACCTGGCGTCACGCCCGAAGTGAGAAACAACCGCCAATTGTGTTGTCACGTGTCACGAGACTGGACATTACCTATTTGTTCCTTGAGCTCTCCTTGAGAAATCGGGCATTGATTATAGCGACCATAATAAATATTTTCGGTTGTGACATTTCATTGTATACTTCTGATGATTTCGAATATTTACCTACCTTGTGTTAGTCAAGTTGTTGATTTGTAATATCCTTCCCGAGAGCCAATATGACAGCTTACTTCATACCTCGGTAGCCTGACGTGTTTTCTAGATGTGTTTCGTTCTCAAATACATGGGGTCTACGAGGTTAATCCTGATTTTCATTGTCATACGGTTTCCAAGAATGACTTGGTGTTATTCTGTTGGGCTGTTCTAGCAAGCCTGAAGAACCAGTGTATTCAATTGTTTTGGGTGGGGAAATTAATTGTCCTGGTAAGCGTAAGAATGTACCAGAAGCAGGAAGATGACTGATATCCTGTTTGGTAGCTGTACTTATTACTACACAATTAGTGGGTAGGAGTTCTTTTCAGTGCGCTAGGTCCTCGTGTGCTTTCACGTTAGCTTTAAGTTGACGATAAAATCGTTCGACGAAGCTATTGACACTGGGATGGTAAGCAGATGTCACAGAATGTTTGCGTTGCTAAGATTTTGAGAGCGTGAAAAAGTTGTGATTCAAACAGTCTGTTGTAATAACAGTTGGGTTACCATAAGTGTGCGGACGATGATGTTTGCATTGATGTACTTGGTAGATACAGCCTCGGGTCACTAAGTAAACCAATCTGCACAAGCTAAAATGTGCTGTGAGGTGGCAATGGGCCAACAAGGTCTGTGTGAATATGGCTAGATAGGGTATCAGAAATGATCAGTGTGCCGACTGGGATGATTTTATGACGAGTAACCTTAGAACGTTGACACAGGATATACAGGTCCTCGTCCAATTGCGAACGTCTGTGCTGATGCTGAGTCATACTAAGCAGACACAAATTCGTTTCGTTATGTTGTGTGAGTTAAGAAGTGATGAGTTATGAAGGGCGTCAAAGGGGTGTTGGTAAGAATAGCCTGGGAAGATTTTGGTAAACGCCACAAACAATAGCACCTGGAAGCTGTCTGGAGGTTGAGCACGGTGGATGATTGCGAATGTTCTAGTAACTCAGTGTATTCTTTCTGTGGCTCAGTCACCTTAGAAAAGTCGATCTTAGAAGCAGTATGAATGTAAGTCAAAAATTGAAAAACACGATTTAAATGACGAACTTTGTTGGCGAAATGTTCCACAGAATTTCTAGGTAAAACCTAATCTAACGGCTTGTGATCGGTATAAATACAAAAATTTCTACCCCCTACTAACTTTTGAGGATATCTGATGGCAAAAACAGAGTTCACTCTCCACCAAAGGTCCCATAGCATTTCTCAGCAGACTGCAGTTTCCGTGAGAAAAATACAAATGGTTGTAACAGTCCAACATGCTAACCCGAGAAAGTTTCAGCGGCAGAAGTTGAGACGTCAGCGGATATGAGAAGGATTGGATTGGACTGTATGTGATTCAGAAGGGTGTTTGACTTTTTCAACCCGTGTTTGCTATCCGTCAAACACAAACGGTTCGTTGAAGGCAACATAACAGCAGCAACTCGGTAATAAAGTGCCGGTAAAAAATCACCATTTCCCATAATTGGTGAAGCTGTTCCAAGGAGGATAGAGGTGGGAAATTAGTAACTGCCTTTATCTTGTCAAGCGATGAACTGATGACACTAGGGTCAATAACTTGACTTAGAAATTTTATGCTTAACTATTCGAACGGAAACTGGTGGAGTTTAGGACGATACCATGGCCTTATGAACTTTCAGAAATCAGCCGAAAATGATTTATATACTCTTGCAGATTTTTAGTTGCCATTATTGCGTCACCCAGGTGAGTAAAAACAAACACAAAACCAGTATGCATTTCAAGAGTGACGGTACGGAAATGTGTTGGTCATAAGTACTAGTTACATGGTGTTTTGTGAGACCGTCAATCACACAGGGGCCGCAATACAAAATTTACCACGGAATGTGGAAACATGAACGGAGCGATGCTTGAGCGGTTCACTTAAATTAGACCTAAACCCGATGTTCTGTCTGAAAACGAAATTGTGAGCTATAGCATAGTTCTCCACTTCGGCAGGCTTTCTAGGATAAAAAAGATGATTCCAGAATGTAGTTTCGTTGCTGTCAGACTAAGTTTGGTCTGATTTTGCTCAAAGTGAGTGCGGGAGCGTATGTGATATTTCTTTAAATCTGTGGGTAACAAAGTGTCTTATTGCAGACCGAAATGGGCACAGCCAGACAACGTTTGCCAACTGCTTTGGGTGAATAACACACTAATAGCGTTTTCCATCTTGATAAGATCGCTCTATATTGCAATGTCCTGTTTTTTTTTCAGAATATCGAGTCTAACAGAAAGAACCTTCCGAGAGAGTGGACAACTGTACTGACTTGTGCCAGGATAACTGTAAACAGGTTCTATGGTTGATTAGGGAAGGTCAAAACCTTAAGTGTTTCTGAAGTGCTAACAGTGAAATTTTGCCACTCTGGTATTCTGGCTATATCCAAGAGTTTGCTGACACAGTAAATTCGTTTCTTATGGACAGTAGCCCAAGCTCTAAAGTGAATACATTCAGAACTAGTATCCTGCGAGATGAATCGATATCTCACACTCTCACCAGTCGCATAACATGTGAGTTAACATTGTAAAGTCTTAACCATAATGCAAAACACTGCGGCATTGTTACTTGTTAATTTGCATACCGTCGTGGCAAATGTTTAGCAGTTAACAGGTCTTCATGAGTTTGGGCATTCGATACTCTTCACTTCAGCGAATGTCAGTGAACGCTGATTTTGAATGGGCATAAAAAGTCATCCCTAACAGGTATTTAGTAGTAGTTGGGGAAAGTTTGTGAGCATTTTAGTTCATTTATGTGGTTCTCTTAAGCATGCAGTTTTTAATCTATGAATTCGAGCAGTCGATAACTTATGCTATATCTGATGACAGCGTGCACTGATATTGAGTCCACGCAGTGGTCAGTCACAAACACATTTTTAGTAGTAATCGATGAAAAAAATTGTGGGAGTGTTCAGCGATCTAAAAAATATTTTTACTATATACATTGTTCAAGTAAGTGAGCGATACAGAATGTACACAATTCACTAAGATTTACGAAACGCTAGTTTCCAATTTGTCTGTTTCCGCTCTTATCTTTTTGAATGGTAACCGATTGAGTATTTATTATGATTTCTGATTTCCGTTCACAGTTTTCGGTGCACTGGAAGACTGGTGACGTTGGCTAGTTCTTTCGGAGTCACGCATTTATTGCACAATAGACGTATTCATTCAGCTCAGTATACACGGTTTTCATGTGCACTCCGACACTATATCATTTGAAGAGCGCCTGGATGGCCACCAGTGATTTCAGGAGTGGTTATCGTCCTCCAGTCATCATCCGTTTTTCCAAAGCGAATAGACTGGCCTCTTCGTTGACAACATTGTTCCACACCGGGACACTGTGGTACAATCAAACATACTGCTGAATAACGTGTACGTTTGCTCGTAAGTAAGATAGCACGAGTCGTACGTACAGGAACCACAAAGCAGATCTTAATGTTAGGAGGTCAAGGTGCTAGAAGCTACTGTTGGAAAGGTGTATATGCACTGTGCGTGACGTTATCAAAGACAGTGACGATGCACTACTGTCAACTTCAACTGTCCAAAGCAGTGATCCTGTTAGTTATTCCATAGTTTCACATAACTTGTAACAGACTTCGTGTAATAAACAGCCTTTGTGGACACAACAGTATGATTAAATGTATTGCCACCAAATCTTATTATAGTACTTTAATCTGTGAACCAAGCGGCAAGTTTTTCATTCAAATATAAATTTGGAAGACTGTTCTTCGAGATCCTCGTGACAAATGTTGGAAAACAGAGATAATATGAGATATTCGTTTGTTGTAGGTGACAAAGAGCTTTGTTCGGTCATCAAATGAATTTTACCCTGACACAATAATTCGTGCTTTTCGGAAATTGGGTTTTTCAGCTAGGTCCGACTGAGTGAATCACCAGGTCTATAAGGTCTATAAGGGACCGATGTCGAAACGGTGATCAGTGGCAATCTATTTGCCAGAGAGAGAAACAAGCAGTAATATAGAACGTTTCGTTGCACAAAGGAAGGCTGCATAAGTGGTATGAGGATATCGACCGAAATTTTCTGAAAAATCAATTTCATGGTTGTTGTTCGGATGAACCCCGCCACGAACCCAACTGTATTTATAGCAAATACTGAAAGATGCAAAGAAAAACTTATTAGCAAGTTAGTTGTGTCGTTTATTTCAGACTGAACGGTGTCCGTAGATCAGTGCAGATGTTATAAATACTCGCAGGATATCTCCAAGACGTCAATCTGCTTTAACAAGACGGCAAGAAAACATACATTGCGTAATGCGAGCACTTTGTTCGTTCTCATCAGTCGATCACATCAAATATTTCACCCTAAGGATAGGTCTCGAACACCCTGATCTTTCTTTCCTGGAAAACTTTGCCTCTCCTATCATCCACCAGTTCAACTGCAGTTGCAGTAACTCATACACAGACAGAACGGACGGAAACTTGCGACAGAGGAAGGCGGGTCACATCCCCAAGTAGTTGGTGCAAACAATGACTCAACGACGGTCAGCATACCAACACCCGAACAGAAATCTGACGTCTTTGGTCACGGAACACTTAATCACAACAGGTAATGTGTCGTGTATGGTCCTACTGTGCAATCGCAATCCTGGGTTGCTGGCGTTCTCCCAGGTGTTGTTAATCAGGCGTCACGCACCTGCTCTCTGTTGGCAAAAGGTGCTGTCGAAATCAATTTCGTTACCGTGACAGTGAAACCGTTTACTCAACCCCGATTGCACCCATGTTCTGTTTGTTCATTGCATTATATTGTCGTCATGCTATTAACCACATGATTGACTGATGAGAAATTCACCGGAAGCACACAGCCGGCTTCTTAGTCGCTATAACACATCACGTATACGCAGTCGATAAATTCCCATACATCCTATTGCAAATAACGTCTCATTTACCAGTGAGTTGTTTTCTATCTCAGCATCCGTTGTTCCTATACAACACTGATTACAGCTGAGAGAACAAGAAAAGCACAAAAGATGACATTTGTAACAAAAAGCGTACTGCTTCAACAGTAGATATCGACACTACATTCAAAATGTGTTGAATCTGTGCGCATTAAAGAACCATGATTTTTTCGGATGAAAAGGACTAATTTTCTGGTGATTCTTCAGGTTGTGGTGTGAACTACGCCAAGTGAAAAACGCTACAGGGAAAAAACCTTTGCGTATACATGAATTTTTGAAATAAAAGTCGCAATTTCCTTCCATTTGCATTTTTCGACTAGCATGAGTAACTGTAAACAGAATGGAGTGTCGCCGTGCACGTGGTCGGGATAATGAAGAACATATCGGTCAGTAAATTATTCAGTGTTTAAAAGTAGTATAAGCGTTTTACATCATACTTGTAGTTGTGATAGGGACTGAATCAACGTCTGCCGACTGTTGTGGGTTAACTGTGTATTTTCCAACTGATTGTTTCTGTTGTCAGTTAACCTTGATAGAGGCTGATTGAATCGGCTCACGAGATGGTAGTTCCATTTTACCATTGAATCCCTTCACGGTGAACTGGGTTGACACCAAACATCTAGGTCGCAAACTCTTAACTGACTTGTGCAGTTGACAAGCCGCATGTTCCCTGCGGAATTGACTGAATTTTCGATAGGACAGCTGTGAGAGACAAAACTTTTCAATCGTAAAGCCAAGCACAGCTACTAATTGAACGGTGGTAGAACGTAGTTTTTACTTTAGAGCTAACAGTGTCAAAGACATAATCATAATTTACTTTACCAGCATGCTCCAAATCGGTGTTTAGAATATAGAACATCGGAAAGATTCACAATCGTATTTATGTTCAGGTTTAATGTATTCAGATTGGGTTTACTCAACAAACTGACCAGAGGTGATAAAGCGAACGTGTTTAATCCACTGCTTCACAAAACCCCGACACAGTGGACCAATCCGACGTCACTTTAGGATGCAACATCACAATCGGACAGACAGCTTTTATTCCGCTGTTCCACACGTTCATTGTTCTGCACCGCATCAGACAGATTAAGGCTTATGACAACGCGTGTGCTATTGATCTCATTCGGTGGTAGAATCTGATTTATTTAATATTGTTATGTGTCTGTATTTGTACCGTAACAAGCGTTCACTGAAACCGGACCGAAATCCTCGTTGCCTAAGCGAGGAGTCCAACGGATAACTGTGTAAGTGGCAACAAATTCCGGAGTTAAAACGATTTCATGGGAATTCCAGCTGAAAAACTTCCCCAAAACTAGGCCTCCACGTTGCGAACGCCCTCATGACACACGGCTGTGACCACATGTGTGATAACTTGTACGGGGGTGTACGAACACTCCAGGTTAAATCGATCGGCTCCACCGCCCCAATTTTTGGTCACCACGGTTCATGATCGATAGACCCAGGCTGCTGACAAACCTCTCAGCGATGGAAAAGAAAGGTACGGCTAGGAACCATTTTGTATTAATGAGTGCAGATGGACAAAGTGAGGAAGCGATGTCTCTTAAACGAAATGTGCTACCACAATAATTTTTTATCAAGCGATAGGTGCTAAAAAGAGGCGTTCAAGAACAAAAGAGAATTGCAAGTTAGTGGAAATGGGCTCGCCTTTAGATCACCTGTCAGCTGACGTTTTCATGAGCAAACTAGAGACTAACCAACACAGTACGAGCATTGAACAATTCACATTTTGCAAACGCTATGTTGATGATATTTTCTGCGTCGTCGACGAGAATGCTGACATGGACAGAGTTATGACAACTTTTAACTCCGCTCACAGCAGTGTTAAATTCACCAAGGAGTCAGAGAACAGTGGTGAAATAAATTGTTTTCGATATTGGTATGGTAAGAAGGGAAGATGGTTCAATCCGACGAAATATGTGCAGAAGACAGACTTGCAGTGGACAGTACATTCACTTGGACAGTTTCGTTCTACTAAATCAAATGTGAAACCTCATAAGATGCCTGACGGGTAGAACGTTAAAGATCTGCACCTCTGACACTTTACAAGCTGAGCTAGACTTTTTACAAGAGGTGTTCATGCAGAATGGCTACTCAATGCGTTTCATTCAGGAGGCGATATAGGCGGTAGAGTTGAAACTTAAGGCACCCTCTGTGAATATGAAAATTGCGTTTATTGGTCTTCCTTTCAAGGGAGATCTCATGGCCGAAATTATCTCCAGAAAGCTAAGAAAGTCAGTCGAAACAACCTACCTTGCCGCTCAATTGTGTATCAGTTTCCGTTCAACACCCGTTATCATGTCACAACTCAAAGACAAACTTCCATGTTTTACAACCAATTATTGTGTGTAATCATTTGTTTACTCGTGTCGAGCATCATATGTTGGTCGTACTACAAGGCGATTGTCGGACAGAGTGCGTGAACACCATCCTGCGTGGTTGAACAGTGGTGTGATTAAAACGGTTTCAAGCGCGATTGTTGTTCACTTGACCGACCCCAATCATTCTGTCAGCAAGAAATAGGCTTTTCGGATTGTCTACCGAGTGCCACGGAACCGATCAAAAGTGGTGAGAGTTCGAATGTTGACCGTTGCCGAAGCTATCAGCATCTGATTGCGCAACCCTGACCTCTGCACTTAACCTCTTTTGGCCCACAATCAGTCAAACCCATGTCTAAGAAGTGACTGCATAAATGGTAACAAACACGTCGTCCATAACCCATATTGACCGTTTGTCGGACTCACCCTAGTCAATACTTACACATTTATTGTGTTGTAATTGGCATGGTGATCAAACACAGAAAACAAGTCTTGTTCGCCACTCTATTGTTTTCATGACTTCAATGGGTATTTTCGAACGAGGGTAAGGCTTGACGGAAACCCAACAGACCAGCGGGTAGGCCTCCTAACCGAGTCGGGTGGGCGAACAACCTCAATACATCGTTTTAATCACCACCACACGAGCTGGCACGGGGATCGGTCTGAAACCCAGCATGCTCCGGTGGGTGCAAGTGGACGGTGTAGAAGTATGATATTTCCCCCAACGGTTTGTGCTATCATAGCAGTCTTCCTGGCAAAGAGTGGATAATAAAAAGCTGCATTCATAAGCGAAAACCATTTACAAATTAACAAGAGAAGTCTCGGAAACTAACATTTCTCCATAGAACTGGAAGTACATTGTGATGTTTTTAGGTTTATCGCGCAATTTTCGAACCATGGCGTGACGTTTTACAGTTATTCTGCCAAAACAATAAACGTTGCTTGGCGCTTTTCAGTTATTTGGCCTTGCGACTGAGCCGTGTCGTTCTACTTCCTGTCAGCTTGTCTTATTTCATCATCTCATCCTCGACGACGGCAACCTGTGGAGTTATCGAAATCGCTGTGGACACGTCGTACAAAAATGTTATCCAGATTGAGGTGTCTTGTTTTCTGGAAACCTCCACTGTCCTGAAACATGCGGTAAGCAGATTGGACTAGACTGAGTATAATGTTCGAATCGGATCACATTGGTGGGATGCGACTGAGAGGGAAATACATCGTCTGAACTACCTGTTCACGACGATCTCAATAACTCCACGGATAAGATGGTCGAATAAGACAAGTTCATAAAAATTAGAACAACACGTGTCAGTAACGAAGCCACAAGCGAACCCCGTTATTTTGATAACGTAATCGCAACACGTCAACTCAGAGTCCACAAATTGCGCGATAAACCCAACAACGACATGACATGCTTCAGATTCTATGGGAACATTGTGAGTTTGTTTCATCAGACATCTGGTAGTCTCTAAATGCGCTTTTCTTCACGAATGCAGCCTTTTCTTGTCCATTGTTTTATGAGAGTATTATTGTGATATTGTGAACATTGTGATAGCTCAAATAGTTTGGAAAATATCGTATTCTCAACTCGCCCATTTGCACACACCGTGCACGCTGATTTCCAGTTCAGTTTTACCTCTTAAACACTGAAACGGTTGTGGAGGTTGTCGCATGTTTGGCCAAACAATCGAAAAGTAACCAAAGCAGGAATCTGAGCGTCATTAAGCAATCTCAACTTACTAGGAAAAATAACACCTTTTTATAGGGGAACAGCAGTATTTACGACTGCTATTAAGTGACAGACGTCCTCATGTTTTGATTGGCCAGTTTGCTGCCATGTTGTTCCACGACCTTGCATCTTGCAGATCGGTTGCTTGAAACAAATACGGTTGGGTTGGCACCAATTTGACCATAGGTCCGTCGGTAGCAGCTTGTGCGCCAATGCTGGCTGCCTGAACCCTCTCCAATCAAGAACCCGCTCTAGTTGAAACTCATTACAAGGAGGTTTGTGAAGAGCCAGGTGTTATCGACCGTGGGCCTTGGTGGCCAGATCACCGGGTCGGTGGGGCTGAATGACTGTGCCGGAATTGCGCATCCGCCCCTGTGCCAGCTCGTGTGACTGTGGTTACAGCGGTGTGCTGTGCCCTTTCGCTCACCGATCCAGGTTAGATGGCCTGACCGGCTTGGGATCCGCATTTTGTATCCGAGCCCGTACCAATTGGACGAGCGGTGACATCGCCTTATTTGTGGTAGTGTTTTAGCCGCCTACCCACCCAACCTCTGAAGGAGGTCTGTTTTTGAACATGCTCTTTGGTAAAGCCTTCTAATAAAAATTCCAGCGACATGGTTAATGTTCTTGTTCCTAATCTAAGGTTATCAGTTATGGGATGATCTTCGTCAACCCATGAGCCTTTTGAAGTCGTTCCGATCACTATGAAGTTTATCGGACTTTTGCAAAATTGCCTCCCTCGAGATCTGTGTCTCCTACATATCCATCCTGCTAGTTGGTACACGATGGAAATACCGTGTGTTTAAATCTCCGGCTTTGCGCGTAATGGTAACATTTGAACGAGCGTTTAAGAGATCGTCAAATAATCATTGCAATCCAATTAAACTTATCCGATCAAAGCCGGATAGCGCTTACTATACTTATATGAAAATATACTGCCGAAAAACTTCGGGAAAATTCACGTTCCTTATCCCACCTTTCGTAATCAGATCGAGTTACCTTTCAACCTATTTCGGAAAGGTGCATTGGACTCGCGTTTCGCACGTGTTAGAGCAGATTAGTAGTGTGTATCCTCGTAGAGGTTGAGGTTGGAACCCTGGTCACTAATTCATGCGACAACTGTGTTGATCACCTCTCCGTTAACCTCACATTAATCCTCGCTAACTAGTCATATCTGAGTGTTCAACTACTTCCGGTTGTAAGTGCTGACCAGGTTTTCCAGTCGTTTCGACAAGCGATAACTGTAAGCATTGTTTACGTTGTAATTTGCTAAATACCCGACTGCTTCAGTTTCTTTCATTGTCCACTCTGAGAACGAAATTTTTATTTATACTGACCACAGAGTTTAAACGTATGCTTCGAATCACAATTCAAATATTCGGTTTATGAGTTCTCTACGGGTTCACCGGTATTATGTGGTTTGTGTACGGATCATTCAACACGGCCTCAAATGCTCTAACATGACCAGACTTCTATCGAGGATACCGCGGTAACTACTGTTAATAATAAAGAGGTCCTTATCATTTTTTGAAGCTAAGGTCATCATAACGACTTACTAGTGAAGACGGTTTCAAGCTCATCTGCCTATCGCCTTCTCCAAGCGTTTCTTTATCCGTGTGCCAACGGTTTACTTGACCGATTTCATCTCCATCTAAAAGATGTGGTGGAGATCCACAGAGGTATGACAAACCTGTCAAAACACCCCCAGTCTCTCCCTCGTTCGTCCATCAAACAGGACTTTGGTCACTAGGTCAAGGAACCGTTCTTGGGCACAACTCTAAACTTAGCCTCAGGTTCAAACAGGTCACGTGCCGTAGGTCCGGCTGTCTAGGTCCAATGGCACAAGAACAACAAGAACAACAGCGGAACACTGTAAATAAGACCGTATGAACGACTTCTACACATTCTTTCGAACACGTTATCTTGCATGCGAGGACGCTTTCAAGTCGTCATTCCAAGTGCTTTACAATGCAAAAAGCACAATAACAGAGACACTTTCAGTGAACTGGTTGGGGGTGGCACATAGAAGAAAAGCTACTGATTGGCACACTCCAACAACTGATGACTCACTTGCCATAGAGCGATATTGTCAATCAGAAAGTGGACAGATCATCACTCAGTTTGATTCGCAGTTTAAGTGTCAGAGTACAACTTCAGGTGAGTCCTGATGAGCTTGTCGCTGTTTCAGGGCTTACTTGAACAGGCATCCGAAATGAGTCGAGTTAACTGACAGGGTCTGCACACCAGTGTAGCCTGGATGGTCTTATCAACACGTAATGTAACACCCATCTGGATACATCAGTCAGCTCAACTGCTTCCGAGTTGAAGTTAACGCATATCATCAGCAGCGGCTGTTTATGACATCTCTCGACGACTTATGGGTAGTGTTGTTGTACCCAAGATGCGTTACCGGGTCCAGATGGGGTCCGCTAACACAACCGATTTTCACCAGCCATTCACGAACAAAGTAGATTTGCAAATTAGAAGACTGTTCGAAATCTACATGGTTCCGGTAGTAATTAGGTCATACCAATTTCCCTCAAAAGATTATTCGCACCTTTTATGAATGGATTCATGATTGTATGGAGCCGTACGGCGAAAAAAAGTTAAACTGAGCCTAATGTGTCTTGGTTTCATGACCTCTTTATTGAGCGTAGTGGTTCCATTCCAAGTCATTTTTTCCATCCCCTTAGTTTGTCGTTCATACAGTGGCTCGCCTTAATGAAGACTGGTCGTTGGGTGTATTCCAGTTTGCATGTGTGGGCTCGGACGACCTGTTTTTTGTTTGCAACCTTCCATTCGACTGAAAATCAACCAATGGAAGCAATTCTTTAACCGAACTTTACATTCCTCAGTGGTAATCCGTGGTGCAGTGTGAACAGGGAAAGTCCTGTTCTCGACAGTACCTATCTGGTTGGAACAAATTAGACCGTATACCTACTGTTCTACACCAGAAAAGATCACTAGAAACTCTTCGGTAGGTCTTACATGTAGTGGATATCAGAGTAGTTCCTTGAAGAGGGACGACAGTGTTAAATCCGTATAAACCCTAGGGATTTCACTACTGCCAAGATACTTCATAACTACGCACAGATATACGTTGTAACGGCAATAGACTAGCAAGAGACTATCAATAGGCTTGAGCTGCTAAGTTCTGAATATCCACTACAAAGCATTTTAAAGTGGACAACCAGTAACGCAAACACTATTCTGCGCGATTGATATGTATCCAAATACTAGGGTAGTAGTGCATCATTAGCCTCTTCTCTGAGTCGTTCCGCTTCTATGTTCTGGTCTTCCAGGCATTGGTAACTGCCCTTCAGTTTCCATCCGAACGACTTACTATATACTACTTGTTAACGACGCTCTACATTCTACACCGCTCCTACGTGAGGTTCTTCGACATCTTGAGACTTGCTGGTGAACTGTCTGATCAACACAATGTTGGCCACTGGGTTTATGATCATATTCTGGCTGGCCTAGCCTTACTCTTGCTTTCCATGGTGCATATCCAGCCATGTTTTAAAAGTACTACATACGGACCTGTCGATTTAGACAGGAGCTTTCTTGAGCCCGGGTTGCAATCATCTGCGTTCCGAGTGTCTCAACACTTCACCCCTTCTCCTGAGGTAAGTATTCTGATCTTGCCGGACCATTGAGCTACTGACTGTTCTCATGCTTGGGAAGCTTCTAGATTTTGTTTCATTTTTCTTCTTTTGGAGACAGATTATATGATGTAATTATTGTACTGTGGTCGTATTCCCCTGTCTTTTTCTGGTAAAATTTGAGGGATTCTTTCGTAAATCACTTGAGATATGGATTTCTTCGTGCTCGCCTGATAAGACGCACGGGGGGTGAATAAATTCGATGATGAGATGTTGCCCGTAGGTGTTTAAGTCTCAATTAAAATCTACGGGTTCCACATTCCGCACTTTCACGGCATGTTGGGTGAGCCGTCTTGAAAGCCTTTGATACACAGTTTTTCCTCACAATATGTATTGGGGATGTCGCCAGCTCCCCGAAAATATTCAGTAGCAGAAAGACTAGCAAAGTACAGGTGTCGGTGACCTTTACGAGTGCCATGGTCATGTACTTCTCCGGTCTTCACGATTGTCCTCAGGTGCAGTGTCAACTTTTGTTGTCACCCCGACTACATGCCCACACTGCACAATCTGGACTTCAGTGTAGTCCATTCTTTTCTAACTCGCTTTGTTGTTGATCTCAAACCACATAAATATGAACGGGTGTGCGACCATGTTGACTTCGGACTGAGCGACACAAGGAGGTTCTCATTGAGGGTCAGTCTTTTCCCTGTGTTCATGCGTTAGGCTCGGGTGATTGTGGTGGCCAAAAAGAGACGAATTAACCGCAGATATTCCGTAATTTTTCGTTCATTATCCTTACCGGTCGCTCCGTTATCTGTTTGCTCGCTGATGAGCGTAGCGACAGTTACAACAATAGGCTGTGTCACCAGGTCTCCGGCGGTAGACGAGCAAAATATTTTGACGTGATCAGAACTTGCTGGTTACCATGAGCGTTCAATGGAAATGGACTCTAGATCTATCGACCAGAGTTCCCCGATTTCAGAACAGGCGTTGTTAACAGGCAAGTGTTTGTTTTATTAGATAGGAATTTCTACTGCTTTCCGTGTGTACCATCTAATGTTATTGGTTTCCCCCCCCCATTTGTCCCGGAATTACCATCACGCGAAAACCGTAATCATCACATCGTCACGCTATTACTTACGCATTGTTAAGACCAACTCTTCTTCGTTAGGAAACGTATACTTTCAGCTCTTTCGCATAAGTATTTGTAAGGATCCCTATGCCGCCTACAACAGCGTCAACTCCTTCCTCAGGATATTCTGGGCGCTATGAACGCACGTGTTTGCAGTTCCTGTTTAATTACTAAGCCGTTAACCTCGAATGTTACATTGGGAAGTTCTTTGTCTATCTGCGGTCAAGGAAGGAAGTCAGCGACACAGCTGTTGGGCTTAAGTACTTTATTGATCGCGAAGCCATAATCCTGCAGGCACACTGCCCACCAGGCTAATTCACCTGTCAGAAACTCCGCCATTCTAATCCATTCTAGAGACGTGTGGTGCGTCTTCACGGGGATCACTGACCTATAATGTATGTTCTTCACTTGTCTAGTGCCCCGACGACTACAAAACGTTCTTTCTCTCTGACTGGACACTTCTGCTTTGTCTGCTTCAGCAGTCTGGTGAAACGTTTAATTAATTCTTTCTTTGGTTTGAGTACTGTACATTGTCGTGGTTACTGGCGTCTGTTTCTACGATGAACGTTCCTTCGCAGTCAATGGCTTAAGTCTTATTTGTTAACCAGTGATCTCCTGTTGCATTCGGATGAACGCTGTCTAGGCATTGTTGGTCCATTCAAACTACCTACTGTGGTGACTTTATGGGAAGAACATCTTTCACGAACGATCCGTGGTATCCCGCTCGACTCAGAAAGTGTCCCGGCTTGCGCTAAGAAATCGGAGCCAGGACTTCTCTAATTGATATCATATTATGTTACAGTGATCTGATTTCATCTTGGCCAATCTTGTGTTTCAGTAGCACCATCGACGATTGACTGAGGTGAGACTTATCAACACTGCTCCCGAGCCCACTGTTCCTAATTCGTCTTAAGACAGCAACTAAGTGGGCAACGCTTACCGATTCCGTATTACTGCACACCACAATGTCACTTCCATATAACGCCACATTATTTAATCGAAATGTGAACGGTACTATGGATAAGCCAAACGTATGAGATGATACTGTTTTTCGTCCACTGTGAATGCGGTTCTATCACGACCCTGGAGTTTGACTGTCACTTGCCAGTATCCAGAGCGTAAGTCCCGTATCATGAACAACTTTGTCTGTTGCAGTTTGGCGAAATTATCAACGACGGATGGTATTGGCGCAAGTGTGTTCCGAGATATCATACTCACGTTTCTAAAGTCTAGGCAAAAGTGGTATTTTTTGTTAGATTCCTTCAACAGGAGAACAAGCGTGCTATACGGACTGTTGGCCCCTTCGATTACTGTCTCCCCCAACATGTTCTGTTCTTGGCGTTCCAATTCCTCTTCGAGATGAACCCGTATTCTGCGGAATTGGTGCGGCCGGGATGCTTAGCTTGATGTTATTTCATGTATATTGCGGTCGCAGAGGTCATACAATCACCATCTTTTGTGAATAATTTAGTATGTACTTCGGCCGTGGACTTGAGTGACAGAGCAATGCAAATGGGGATTTTGACCGTGTGTATCTGGTTGGCGCTATTCGGCTAATATCCCAAGAACATCATGAGACCGGAAATAGTGGATAGCTCTTTGAAATTCAGGTCAGTTAAGTCACCTGTCTCAGGTGAGAAATCGCCTTCGAGGACTAGTTGATTGGTTTCTAAAGAAACGATCAAGTTTATTTGTAATTTGGCTGCATACAAACACTCCACATAAGTTTATACTATCCACCAGAAAGCTGTGACTTCTAACTGTTCTGCACTCTGTTTCCAATCATACGCGTTTATAGTAACGATCATTCCTGTGTCCCCCAGTCTCCCCGTCAATTCTGCCACGTCTGTACAGCTCCCCTCTACGTACGACTTATCACTTGTTGACTCGCCTTCCATCGCATCTGAACAGCTTCTTTGCTTTTCGTTCTCCTGTAATTTCTTTACCGGTGAAGATACATTCGTTGCGAGCTCCCACATTGCTGTCTACATTTCTTTCCGCATCGTACTGTTGGCATTACTGTTCACAACCGCCAAGGTCACGGACATGGCTCAAAACTAACATGTTAGTTTTGCGAGTTCGTTAGTATCCATCTGTCGGGTGATGTAAGTGATATGGACCTAGTCGTGAACAGCCCTTGGGAAGTCTTTGATAAACTACTGCAACAGCATCGACTTGCAGACTATTGGTAGGTCCCTAAAGGGTAGCGGAAATCACAGAGAGCTGTACTCCCCATCCAAGGCTAGTCGCATTGAGCCGCCGAACAGCCTCCTGGCGGTCGACCGGGCTGACGAACGCAGCAACCAGCAGCTCTATCACAGCAGCCAAGTTCATCATCACGGGGCTCAGTTGTGTTGTGCTCAGCACCACCTACAACCTACCCTTTATCAGCGTCCACATGGTGACCAGCTTCCCACAGGTGGACTTGCTCAGACTACGTCAGTCACACATACATGTCCTCCAGCAGCTCCATAAAGTCACCATCCTCGATCAGACACATCAAGAGTTAATCATGGCAACAATTGTCCTGATCGTAAGAGAAGGATGGCACTGAAACTTATTTAGTTCTAGAACGCATAACCCTAAACACAAGCGGTTTGCACTGAATTATTTATGGTTCCACTTACACAGCGTTCCCAGCACAAACCTGAAAGAACGAGACCAGGAGGCCTGTGGATAGAGGTCATTTTTGTCCACCAGACCAATGCTGATCAGCTAGATGGGAAGCCAGTGTGGAAACGAAATCTTTGTCTCTTTAAATGCCAGATATAAGCTGGGAATAAAAATATTAAAAATATGGAACGGAAAGTGTTTCATTATGAAAGCAGATATTATTTCACCCCAGAGAGGATGGGAAGTAGGCAGGAAAACCGACATTCATACAGTGATTATGGTGTAACTGTATGTGTAATCACACTGAGCATTACAGTTTCACTGCTTCATTTGATGTATTATCGTTACTGGGTAGAAACCAGCTCCGGGTTTGAGCTAAGGAAGATTGCGATTATTATTGTCTTTTTTTTACTTGCTACAATTTATTATACGATGCACCAATAAGAAAGTGCAGTGGGTTATCCTAGAATAGCTTTACGAAAAGCGAAGCGGATGACTTCACAAACGAGGATAGTCGTCGGCCCGACCTATACTGCTACCTTGACGTGGTGGTCGGGCTTGTGTACTGTTTTGATCCGGCGGGCTATGCTGACTAGGACTCCGGTCCTTCCAGGTGCAACCTTGTCAGACAGGCCAAAGGGGAGAAGTCAGACGAAAAGCAGTTACACTCGTAGGATTGTATGTCGCACT
>QNGE01002717.1:36365-53544 GCA_008508345.1 Paragonimus westermani
ATGATGATGATGATGATGATGATGATGATGATGATGATGATGATGATGATGATGATGATGATGATGATGATGATGATGATGATGATGATGATGATGATGGTTGTCGGCTGATAGAGCTAAAATTGGATGGAACAAACGTAACTTACTGACGCCCAACTTAATTGTCTCCTCCAAGTTGACGGGGTGTCATGAGTAATTTAATGAACTGTCAGTTCGAGAGGGCTGGGACAATCGTAGTCGCATTCATTGCGACGTCACACAGTCGTCATCACGATCCATGGCATCTACAGTTTTGTTGTGTGCAACGCGCTTGCAGTCACGGCGGCGTAACCGTTGTTCATTGAACTTTCGGATGCTCGTTCAGATTGGATTACTTCAGACGGTCTGGCACAGTGCTATGTCCACCTAAATTGAAACTCTAACGTGAAACGCTTACTTGGACAACATGATGATATTGCAGCATCTGCAAACCTGGATTTCGATTATTTGCTCTCGGTTGCCCAAAAAACAGGTGCTCCGGAACCTGATCGTTCCCCATCGTACGGACATGCCTTAGACAACCCAGCTGCTTAGGCAAAAGTGTGGTTTCAATCCTGTTTGGCCGTTCACCGAAGTACCTCACTATTTGGAACCATGTCCGATTATCATCCTCAGGTTGCAGTCCTTCCAGACGCGTTTTTCAAGACTTCTGAAGGCTACACTAACCTTCGCCACACGAGCTCGCAACGCACGGTCCTCGGGGAGATTTATCTGTATATTTTTGTCAGGTAAAAGAAGTTTACCCGTCTATTCATAATGGCTTCAGTAATGCAAATATCAAGTGTACGTATGTCACTTACACCCGAAAAGGCAAAGAAGAAATGTCTTGTCTGTGATGTTATCAAAACCAAATTTGAATCCCGCAGTAACGAAAGTCCTGATCAGCCGCTGAAGTTTTTCTTCGCTACATGCAAATAGAGTAGTCATCTGAAAACAACACCATACGCATCGCTGAAGTAACAGACTAGCACCGAAGCGTCGATTATTCAGCAAGCGGCCATCCGTAGGATATTTAATTTTCATACCGTTCTCGGAGTTTTCAGGAGTAAGTGTTAGTATTGTAATCAAACCTGAACGAATTAGGGTTGGGGCTAATGCGTTAACCAGATTCGCATCAGTGAAAATGTCAAAACCATAAGAAGCCGATCCACACTATCACACTGTAGCCTCTGTACCCACAAGCAGTACTTTAATCTGATCGACAAACTTACCTAGATATCCAGACTTACGAGGCGCTGTCCACAGTGTCCCAAGATTCATAAAAATTCAAGAAGAGTACGGTCGGCAGTTGGTTGCATTCATGACACCTCCCCTGGACCTGTAGAGCAGCAAACGCTGTGTCATTCGCGTCGCTACTCAGTCGGAACTCACGCTCTTATTCGGGAACAACAGTCCGTAAATCTGCTGCATCGAATCTGCTGAGCAAAATGCCTGTTGAAACCTCTCTAACATTGATTATCAGACTGATGAGGTAATAATTGCAGGTGCTCTGCTTGTTTCCCTTACTCTTGAACAAAAGTACAATCAAGACATCCTCAAACTTTTGCGGAACTGCTTCTTGCTCTGAGATGGAGTGAACTAGCTGGAGCGAAACATGTTGCAGAACTAAGCCGCTCTGTTTCTAAAGTTCCCCTAGCCACCCATCACACCCCACAGTCTTCTCACTTTCGCGGTTGTCCCGTGACCCGGAGCATATCAACGAAAACCACGACGAGAGCAAGTCAGCCTGTAAGTTAGTGTTGTGACGGGATATTCGAGGTCATGGTCTTTGGCAATCAGCCTGTTTAGTATACTTCCAAAGTGTTCTCCCTAAACCGTTTTGATGTCCATCGGTTGCGCACACGTAACATCACAGCGACCGTCATTCTCTGCGTCAGTTAACTGGTGGATGGGCCAACAGTCGCCTCCAGTGAGCCGTAGAACTTCTGTATTTTCAGAGGCCAGTGTGGCTCTGCGTCAAATCACGTTGACGTTTTTCACCGGTGGTCCTCGATTCCTCTAGACCGTTCGACAGGTTGAACGTAAACACTCCGGAATGTGGTTTCATTGTCTTCGTAGCCTGGGTCCACTATAGAGACAGCAATCACTACATTCATCCTTCGTATCAGGCTCGAAATAAGTGCACTGTTGTGGTCGAAGCACTTCGCGTGTTCCTGACGCTGCACACTGTTTGCCTCGGTGATTGATCGTGTAATCTGTTTTTTAAAGTGTTGTCCCATACCTCCAAGGATAATAGATACGGTAAGGTCTTTGAGACAAACGGCGAGTACACATTGAAACACCGCCCTCTTCTTTGGGTTCTACATCCGCTTAACATTCAGCTGCAGCCGCGCTCTGTACGATTCCCAATAAACAAGGTCGCAAAAATACAACGATATATATGATTACGGAGTCGAACAAACGGCTAAGTTTGCTTCATATATGTATGTACAATCACCAGAAACAGCAGTATTTTGCACGCATGATGTGCAACCACATTCGCTCATAGTAGGTCGTTCACTGAACCCTAGTTCTTATTTTCTGCACAGTGTATATGCATGCTGATAACCGCACACAAAAAAGTACGCAATATCCGTTTGACACAAGCCAAATGCCACATTCAATGAACAACTTCTAAGCCCAGTAGGAACAAGAACACTCGATTAAGATTGTCGTCCCAAGCCAAAATCCATCATGATCGCATTCATTGAAGGTGCACTCACCAACACCAGTTTCTTGCCATGAGTAGCTGGTCCCCTCATGCACAGGAATGACCGTCGGAACCAGACTATCAACCACCACCACCCCACCGTCTAAGATCACACACGTTAGCGAGTACCGCATAACAGAGTACAACACATTGTCGCCCAACTACTGTGAACAGTGAAAGTGACTCACCTCGGGCGGATCTAGTCGGCTACAAGCATGTCATTTCAGGTGGTAAAGTGGGTTCGCAGTTGGGTAAATGTGTTCGCGAGATTTTCGAACATTTCGAGCTGTAGTGAACCTCAGTAACAAGATGGCTGGCGTGTTGGTTCACTAGTGAGGATTTGGACAGTGAGTGTGAAAGGTGACTTAAGAATTTCCCACGCAGTTGAACACGTTCAGCTGCGGTGTTTACACCTGAGGTCCTGCAAACCACGTGGAGTTGTCAATTATTTTAATGTATTTTTTCACAGGCCTTTCTAATTCCAAGGGCAACAGCATCAGAAATACAGTGCAGTGAAGTTGATTCAAGCGGATTCTCGAATGAATCTCACCGGAAAGTGGTCCGCCGAATTGTGAGGAGGACATTTGCAGGGCTCAATCCAACACTCTCCAAAGGTGTGTCCAATTTTGCACCAAACTTTGATGAAGTTGTGCATAACATTCTCAATTTAATCTGAATAAAACAAAAGGAAGCATATCGATAGATCTGAAATGTCACAATCATCCATCTTGTATCAACCGTACTTCAAGGAGAACTTAAGTTGAGTATTTATTTGATCAGTTAAAGTAGTTAGAATTAGTGTCGATAGAGGCTGTCAGTTGGTTTCAAACAAATATGGTCGACTTGGGTTGCAAGTATTTAAGAATAAGCTGTCTATTCTCGAAAGACTTCATATGCTTATTTAGTGATTAACCAAAGAATCCGAACATAATCATTCTGCCTCCTGATAACAGTTCAATTCTGGTCAATCTTAACCGACTAGATCACATTTTCTAAGATGGATTCTATCTTATCAGATCGCAAAACGCCTTGTCGGGATCCGAATCAAAAGTATGCAGTCCAGTTTATCGAAAGAGGTGTTGCCAATTGGTTACAAATCTAAGAACCGCTGGTTAAATGATTCAGAGATGAATTAGCTTCCAGAGGGATGCAGACACCCCACTTGTACACTCTCCCGAAGACACAAATCTGAATCCCACTCAGACTCACCTTATCAATGACAAACAACCCTTAGTGTAGTTTGGCGGAATGGCTGGTAAACCTTTTCGAGTCGATCAGGGTCCACTCGTGAACGTGTACCGCTAAGGATGGATTTTAATCTGCAGAGAGTGTATGCAATATGAATTATTCTGACAAGATGATGGTATCTTTTGTTCGCCAACGTACTTTTGACAGAAGTGATCCACATTGTTTATTGCTGCAGCAGAGAATCAGCCGAAGTCAGATCTACCCGTGTTTCACGAGTGCAAACTTAATACCCTATGCTCGAGCAACAAACAGTTTTCGTTCAATTTATAATGGTACAGTCAAGCAGTTGGTGCAGTCAAGAATAGTACTGTTGGACCTATGATAAATGATATTTTTATCGCTTCTGTTGAGAAGCATACACAGTCTTGTCAATCCGACATATTTGTAAAAAAAAGTCATGTTAATAACATACTTTTAGTGTGTGAATGGTGTAGCCAAATAGGAATCATATAAGCGGATCTTAACAACTTGCAAAGCAACATCAAATTTGGCGCCAAAATCAGATATCCCTTCTGGGTTTCAGACTCATTAGATGTGAAGACGGATCTCTTGCCACATGTATTTCCTGAAAGAAGACTTGAATTGGCCAATTAGTGCATTTTAAAAGCTTTCTACGAGCACTATGCCACAGAGTACGTAAAATCTCTTCGGATGGACATACTTCTGATGAGCTTGAATTCACTTAACAGACTCTTAATCAAAATGAATATTCAGTTCGTTTTATCTACAGACATTCTAAGCCACTCGACTCACGACCAGCCCTTACAACATCACCACTGAAACTTGCGCTTATATCTCTACTCTACAAAAGGGAAGGTGTATCACTCTTCGTATGACAAAAAAGAGAGCAGCGTTAAATCTTACTTGGACGTCAGACAAACTGCTGAACCTAACAACCCGCATTCCGTCAACTCCGAAAAAGAATTCGGTGCCCACGCTGGCCAACTCAAACGTTATTTAAAAATTTGCCCGTGCCTGTGAGTGGCATTACGTTCACCTCAAAATGAGGACGCTGCACAGTCGGATCTCAGAGCACCCCTCCCCTCAATTGGTTTCCCGAAAAGGAAAGTGGGAGAGAGAACAATATAACTACAAAGTATCTTCCGGAATCCGGCCACAGACTAGACCCTGTTAAAGCGTTCAATTCTATCTGTCGAACGATAAACAAACACGCTTTACCGTTTTCCGAGGCGCCTGAAATACACCGTGTGAAGCCACTGTTGTGTACTCAGAAACAGGAGATGTTGAGCCTGCCGCCATCCTGGTAATCCGTTACATAGATTTAGTATTCTTCTTATCTTCATTTCCTTATGCTTATTTTTCGTTTCTAGCTAACAGTCCGTTTTCTATCGAGCGGTCAATGTATATTGACTGTTTATTTATCTTGCTCTTTAAAGGTTGTTTACATAATCGATGCATGAGCGTTTAACCGCATACTGCCACATGTTTCAACATTTTATGTTTCGTGCTCTGATTTCGTATCGATTATTGTTATTCAGTTGTGTGATTGATCCGTTTCTTGAGCCAAATGATAGTTGATCACCGTAAGATGTTGCCCGTAGACGCGCACACGGTCATTTGTTTGGAATCCATATGTAATTGGAATGGCGAACGAAATGATGCTTAAGCATACATCTTATATGATTTTTTCCAGATAACCGATGAGTTATGTTATTTGTAGGTGACTCTGATACACATTCCGGAGCTGGCTAGGTTGGGATAATTTCGGGAGAACCACAGATAACTTGATGCGACTATGCTCAGCTTGTTGCTGTCAAATTGTTAGATGCGCCACACCGATTTTCTGGATCTGTGCTCGGGTATTCCCACTGTAGTCATTTACACTGCTTGTCACCTATTTACCATACGATCACAGCTGGCTGAATAGACACATTTCAGGATAGACCTATAAGTATAGGAATCAGTGGCGTAGCGAATTAATGAAACATCCACCAATGCTGATCAATAAAACATGGTGGTAAGTGGGCGGGACGAAGTGCGTGTATGTCATTTCTCCGGGTGTTTAGAAGTTTGTATTGCGATAAGCCACACTGAGAGTTAGTTAGTTTGAGACCGCATTGATTCAGTGTGCTGGTAAATGTTTAAGTAGACCTGAGCGCGTCTCAGACTCTCAATAACCTTGAACAGAGGTCTAGTAAGCTTACTGGATTGCGTTCGTATTTGCATTGACAGGAATCAGTGCCTCATTAACTGTAAAGAGCCAGCGAGGTCACCATCCGGATGTTCCCATGCTGGAGCCGTAAGAGAACATGTAATGGAACCCAGGGCTGTGATCACTTGAGTACCCACAAACAAGGAGAATATTCCAAAGATAATCAATGAAAGGGTTCAATCAGTGTTTCGGAACTTTATTGCTAGGACTGGTGCAAAAGCTTAGTGAGATAATGATCGTCCGGACTGTCCTATCCTGTACAATCATGCGTGTCCCCATCGGGGTCCAGCCGCGTCATGCGTTCCGATTGCACCCAACGACACTCAGCTGGAGGCATTCCAACTGACTGAGCGTGAAAATGGCGGCCGTGAGCTCACGTGTATTCACATGTGGAAGAGGGGTTTGGGCCGGTGAATGCGTGAGCGCCCATGTGCAGGTTGGAACGGCGAGCGCCAGTTGGACCAGACGGTTTGACACATGACGGGCGGAGTGTGAGCAAGAGAGAGCGGCTACGGCCAGAAATATTCCTGCGACAAATATGGATCACATACTGCAATCTGAAGATGTTAATCAATTGTTGTATTACGATGGAGTTATTTGATTACCGGTGGTGAACGCACACCGGAATGCAAAAATTAGTTCACCAGAGCAGAAGAAAGATATATATCGCGATATGATGACATTTTGTTGAGTGTCATCAGTCGCACACACACACAAGGCATGTCAGCTATAGCATCATGGAAATACGGACATAGAGGGACTTAGATACACCTACAAACACACCAAGTACTGGGCACTCATAACTATGGCAACCCAATGGGTTGTTTCAATCAATTTTGTGCATATAAAGTCGGCTGGTAAATTAGAACAAGCACCAAATCGTGAAAAGCCAATAAATTTGGGTCTCGACCACCCAACAATTTCTTGAGTGAATTTAATAGGTCAGTTTGGTGACTTGTCATGATGTGTTTAGCAATCGATAATGTTGGATTCCGAGCAGTCAGTGCACCAAGCTGAGGCTTGTAAATCATCAGTCGTTTCAGACATTTCTGGATATGGTTGGCGACTCGCTGTGATAGTTGTCGATCTGTTCTGCCTAGTTAAGCGCTACTGCAACTGCAAGTGAAGTGGTGCACAACATCGGAGACAGCAGTTTGACAAAATACTTTCGCGAATACGAGGAACTGGTTCTTTGGTGGTTTGAACTAAGCGCAACTGTGTAGCCCCATACATATCTGAGGCTCAGTGTAGACAGTTGAAACCATTTGGCACGGAAACACTCCTGAATGATAGTTGCTCAAAAATACGCAAGGATGGTCCACCTATATGCTCGATCCCGTGCATGAACAACTCTGTTTAACATAAAGTTGATTGATGGCTAATGGACATTTTAGATCCTATGCGCGAAACTGTACTTTCACACTGCTTGAAGGACTCTTCTGAATTAACTGGAATCTTAAAATATACTTCGGTGAGTACTCAAGTAGTGTATTCCATGATTTTGGATCCCCATTTTACGAATGTTCCCCTTTCTGAGGCAGTTGGTTTCTGTTATTTCATTTCTAGTTCGAACTGAATTGAATTCCATGAAGATCTTATCTTACTGTGTTGAGTAACATTAGTTTTGATCCTTGAGGGACTTGTTTACGAACAGATAAAAGGGTGTTTCCACTGGTAGTCCGTTAGGCCCAAAACCAACAAACATCTTCCTAAGAGTGACTGAGCAATAAGTCCCCAAATTTTCGGCCAAATCGTTATTGCACAAACGATGCTAATGATATTTTAATTTTTACGGATGTTGCTCACTTTGATCTGTTTTTCAACAGGTCTGGCTACAGAGTACTCACTAAAGCAGCGACAGATCATCCCCAACGATGTCTCAGGAATATCCCAATCCTACCGCTCTTCATGCTTCTGGTCACACTCTTGAATAACGACCAACTTATCCCCGCCCTGAAAAAGACTATTAATCCAATCGGTGATGAACATTTTCCCGTCACATGGACATCATTGTAACATCGACGCCACATCAACCAACGGTGAGTCCAAGTTGGACATACACAAAACCTTTGCAAACGCAGGAGGAGGGACACAGCAGCAACTATGCTTGACGACCAATGGAGAACTGTCTTTGCCGACAAAGGACAGACGTTACGGGTTACCAGAGTAGAGTGCTTGATGGCCTGGAGGTCTCGGACACCTGTTCTCCACGGACTGTGACTCCATCTACTGGTGAGATCAACGCCTAAATCTCTAAAGGTGACGTCAACAAGGCAGTCCGGTCCCTGGAACGGTCTGAGCGCGGACCCAACAGTTTCATTCCTACAAACATGGCTCGTTTGCGGGCCAACCCACTAACGCGGCAGGTTTGACAATTTTAGTGAGGGAAACAATAGAGAAAAATCCGGAGTATTGCTATTCTCGCTATCCGACCTCATCTTGTTTGTGGTTCAGAAGATGCTTTCAGGGGATTCAGTTTGGTTTTTCGACACTGTTGTCTACTAGCGTCCGATAGCAGTTTGAGATGACAATTAATCTCTTCAGCGTTCTCACACAACATACCACGATTACCCGCTCGCAAACATTGATTTGTCTATGACTTTTGACCAAATTTTCCAAGATTCTGGGATAATAGTAGCCACTGCCTACGGTTCACTCAGTACTTTGAGCAACTACCTATATTCAGTTCATCTTATTTCGAAAATTGAGGTTTTCCCAAAAAAGTGAAGCATGGATCCTTGTCGCCTCTAATGGCCTTGGGATGAAACTCTCTCATCCTGTGTCGATTTCGAGTTTGCCCCATACATACCCTGTGGCATAGTGGACTATCTGGCAGATGCGGATGATATCACAGTACCCGCACGCTTGAGAGACAGGCTGACCGTCAAGCTGATGTACCCGCGGGATAGCTCGCTTGAAGTCGCTTTGACTGTGAACCACTCGAAGGTCCAATGCATCCAAATGGAAGCAGACCGAACAATACGTGCCACTTATCTTGACGTCTGAACCTTAGAAGAAGATGGAACCACAATAGTGTTGTGAATCCAAAAGGCGGACGACACAAAGGTTGTTTTATTGGAGAAACCAGTACATTACTTAAGCCTCTCAACGGGACTAAGAACAAAAACACTCATTTGCACACCGCACTCTGCTGAGGATGCTCCAGTCACTTTAGACACCATGTCTCAGTTCCATCGTGTGGCGAAAGTCATAAAATGTCATTCTGCTTTCCAACGATCCTTCCCATATGTCTCCCGTATTTATCCCGCGATCATTTCGATCCAAGCGGCTACTGAATAGTGGTGTGAGTAGTATGGTGCGGCCGTCTATCTTCACTACAATAGTACCCGACTTCGGTACACCAATGTTCAAGATTCTGAGTTTGTCATCCGACTGTAAGAAAAGCTTATCATCAACTGCAATTGTCAATCTGTCAAAAGTGCTACTTGGAGTAAATACAGTGCCTTTAAAACCCCAGCAGACAAGTGAAAATTTGTGAACGTATTTACTATTGAGATTAAACCATAAAGTGTCTCAGTGCCTTCCACAAAAGGGCGTTTAGGTTTTCAAATCGAACAGTGAGGGTGAATCTTAGGAAATGGCTGTGGCTGCCATGGGAAGTCCCATGTTTTTTGTTTGGATATCAATTCCGGCAGCCCTGGGATACTCCATCTTCAATCTCGTACGCCTTTGAATAGAAGAACTCGCATGAAAAATCACTTGTCATGAAGGAATGCGATTCTATAATGGGATCTACGTGATCTCTCATCTCAACCGTTCCATCGCTTTGATATCACATTGATGTCAACAGCAAGGATCATCATTACATCATGAAATGATTTGTAGTATGGCGTGAGTCTTTCTACAACACATACAATGGCACCTGTTTGTGATGTTCTTTAAAGACAACATCGTTGCACAACCGCTTACAGAGCCCATCCAAGATCACTTCCCGTCCACACATCAGGATGATGTGATTTAGGGATGGCGTGTTGTCCATGAAACTCTGCCGCTCACGTGACTACCGAAATTCACCGGAGGAATCAAAATCCCAATTTGCTATCAATGATGAAGGTTTTTCACACATTACTTATTCATACCCAACGACGCAACAGTGGGGCTGTTGTAATAAGTCATGAGGTGATAGACAAGAAGAGCCTGCAATGATTCCAGAATGCCATAATCTCTCTGCCAGTTCATTTCTTGAGCCGGATAACCCCACGTTCAAAAATGGCATAACATTTACTGCGATGTAGTTATTCGTGCCCCGTACATGATGGAGGCCACAGTCAGTTTGAGGAAGGGTAGATACGATTCGCAAGAAATAGTTCAGTGTACTTCTGCCTTTCACCGATTCTGGACTTGTCCTGTCTCCAAAATATCACAGTGTCTCACTGTATCTAATAAAATGGGTTTCGTATATCCAGTGCCACACGGATTGCCCCAGAAAGTGGACCTGTCAAAATGTGGCAGACATTTGTGTTGCATCTATTCAAAACTTTCAAAACATTTGACTGTTGTGTAAGAGGTACCTAATATACGCATGACAGTCGCGCATAAGATTCAATAAACTTTCACTTCTGATACGCAGACTCAACTACGCACTACACAGTGCTTGGATCACAATATTAAATCATGCATCTCATTTACGCAAAGGCGTTACACCCCATCTTGGCGACTTGGGTATACCCAGAGTTTAGGAGACATATGTTTTCTTTAAAGGGAACTTGACGATTTTACTCCGGAGAACATCAAATTATTTCCGTTTTCCAAATGTTTTGTCCGAAACAGGAAGCGTTTTAAACATGAGGAACACTGGAAAGCCACGTACTGTTTGCCCAGATGGAACAAGAATACGCAGTTCCCCCAAGCAAATTCTGAGAAGTCATGTCGCTATTGAAATCGTATAATTTTGTGTGGTTGTGTCATCCTCGGCTACGAGTGCTCAATCTGAAGGTAAGGCGGGAACCAAAGCAGCCTCTCCCAAGCACCAACGCGTGCATGGCAGCACGCTGGTATGGAATATAAACTAGCGTGGAGACACGCCCCTATATACTATGGCCATGCGAACTTAATACAGAAAAAGAGGTAACCGATATTTCCCCGTCAGTATGGTTAACACAACCATCACCAGTGGTAGATCGACAGTATTGGCTCCACCAGTTGTTGGGCGTGGACTCGACAAGCTTTGTATTCATATCATATGTGACCGTTCACCCACTTTTGCCTGTGAGTAATGACCATCTGTGTGAAAACCAAAATTCCTTCGTATTCATCAGTAATCGAAATACCGCCTAACAAGTTAACGTCCGTTATTTGAACTTGAAGAGAAACCCTAGTCTGGGGGGTCATTGATCGGAGTTAATGGGACAGTTACTCTGCCTGTTGTCGAGGTGATCCGGCAACTTGGTCATTACTCACAAGCGAAGGTGATTGAACATTCACATATGATAATTCGGTCGTTCCTCATGTGAGGTCAGTGGCGCATTGGTCAACACCGTTGTCTCATGAAAGCGTGGCCGGAGTTCTAGTCTCGGTCGTGTGAAAGATATGCACTACGGACGAGCTCTACTGAGAGCGAAACTCGAGTGTAGTGTTTATTTCGGAAAGGGGCCGAGTGGAGGGTCTATGGGAATGCGAGAGCTGCGACCACTTGCGGGTAATGTCCAATCTATATGGAAACTAAAACCCCCTGCTACTCATCAGTAGGTTTTGCATTGACAGTCCAAAACTAAGAGTTGGGATTTAAACCAGCCTTCGGCCTGAAGATGATCCTTTCGTTTGGGTTCTAATTGCACATGGCAGTACTCAAGCTAAAAGGAAGGAGTAATCGAGTATGCCAGCAGAGTCCTGACTCCAACGGAGCAGAAGTATTCGACTATTGAAAAGGAATGTTTGGCAATCGTCTGGGCACTGGACAAGTGGAGGCCATACCTGTTGGGTCAACAGTTCCACGTGGAGACGGATCACAAACCCGAGAGGCAAATTAGACCGATGAGCATTACGTTTACAGGAATATGACTTCATGATTAACCATGTGCCTGGTTTGAGCAATTGCGTCGCGGATTTTCTTTCTCGACCACAAGTAGACGACAAACTCCCTAAAGTGACCTTTGGAGTCAACGGCTTAATAATGGAGCAGGACCCACAAACGCTAGTACGTCTACAACGTCAAGATAAGGTCCTCCGGAAAGTGATTGAAGCTCTGGCAAGAGGCGTGGGAATCCCCACAAATACTAAGAATGAGGAGCTGTAAATAATCGCATTCCAATGAAGAAGAGTTGGCTTGAACAGTGCAGGCGTATTGACATGGGCGCCCTCGCGTGGTAGTCATCCCGAAACAACTGTGGAGGAAAGTGGTGGCAGACTGCTATGAAATGGCACACACCGGATGCACTAGGACGTACGATCTGCTGCAACAAAGAACATATTGGCCGAAAATGAAAGAGGATGTGACAACTTACGTGCTTGCATGCCAACAGTGTCACTTGCTGAAAGGCGACAATCGGAGAGCCCAACATCCCTTACAGCCAATACCAGTCTCCGAAATCGGTGAACTCTGGTCTATGGATCTTATGGTACCATTTTTACTGAGCGTCCGCGGTAACCAGTACGATCTGGTCATGACAGAACACTTTACCCGTTGGATCGAATTGACTGGCGTTCCGGATCAGAAAGCATCTACGGTGGGAGACATGGTGATGAAGCACATTGTAGCAAACCACCGTGTACCAAAGGCGATCTTGACGGATCAGGGACCATGCTTCGAAAGCGAGGAGTTTCGAACATGCATGCAACAACTGGGAATCAAGCGCATCCGAACGACGCCGTATCACCCACAAACGAATGGCCTAACTGAACGTAACAACCGAACGATCAAAGAATGGTTTTCAGCCAAAGGAGGAGACTGGGAGTCTGCGTTGCCACTAGTGTTATTGGCCTACCGGGCGTCTGTACAGGCGAGCACGAGAAATCTCCATTTCAATTTATGTACGGTAGAATCCCTCGACTTCCGGTGGATCAAGACATTGGGGTATGGCCAGAGTGCATTGATTCCACTGAAGAATTGGTTGCCGAAAGAGAAAGAGCCAAACGAAATCTGAAAGCATCGCAGAAACGCACAAAGGAGCAATCCGCAAGACGACGGTTTGGCAAGACTAGAATGTTCAACCTAGGAGAACGGGTGAAATATCGAGACCATCGGAACACGGGTGCCAGCGGGCCAGGATCAAGAAAACTTTTGCCTAACTGGAAAGGTCCGTGTTCGGTAATATCCAGACGGGGCCCAGTATACACGATCAAGAAGGACGGCGAGACGAAACGAGTGCACGCCAGTGAGTTAGCAACGTGGCACGAGATGCCGGCGCGACGAACCAGAAGATCCGGGAGGAAACACCGCGTCGATCGGAGAGGATTCGTCGACAAATGCGAGGGAACCAAGGAACCTCAGAAGATGACAGTCTTTTGGTTACTATCCACGTAACTTCAATCGATGAAATCATGATGTGGGTTTCGCTGCAAACTGAAATTTCATCACTATCATGTTTGAGGTGTTACACATTTATTCATTAGAACTGAGCAGATATCACAACTTTTCGCTACAACAACGGGTAAGGTGTAACGTGCGACAGGAAGACTATATTAGATGTTCTTGCAATTTCTAGGAAGGCATGTAACTAGAGACAGCTAATGTACAGTGAGAAACTCACTTTATTGACTGTTTACAACTTGAACGTACATGCAGATTTTGTTTCCCTGTTACCGGTTGGCAATTTGACAATTTTCTTCTGGTGTTCGCAGAATTCTCCTACTGTTGAAAACTAGCTACAAGTTATAGAAGCTTGTACACATCACCTGTCAGCCGTACTGTGCTAGATTTTACGTTAGAATATTCAACACAAAACACATCTATCGGGGCTTCTGGACATTGAGGATGGCAGTTATTTCTAGCACACTCACCATTCTTTCCGCTCTATCTAATACTACAGATTAGTACTGTTGTGCAGTATACAACCCTAGAACCTTAGTAGTCTAGTGCATTAGTATTTTAGTGTAAGCCACAGAACTTCGTGTTGGAAAACATACAAATGGTAGTAAGGTTTTAGTTGTGGGTTCACCCATTGATTCTAAAACCGTATATTCACGAGGTCTAAATCCACTGAATCCAGTTCGTGATTAACTGAATAGATATACAAAAGTTAGGAAATTGAGTGAAGGTCGATCAAGTATTACTTTGGAATGTGGCCAGTGCAAACCTCATATTGCACTGAAAGCTCGATTGCTTTCACCTGCTAAAAATGGGTATATGGACCATATAACCGAAATTCAAGAGACTATTGGAAGCTCCACCCCCATAAGGAAACGATCCAAATCAAGGAAGACTTCCAAGAGTTTTTTTAATTAGATGTCACCATTGAAGAGACAAGCATCCAGAAACCATACTTCGGGGGGCTGAAGTTGGTCCAACCATTTCAAGCCACACCATCTGGATTAGACACTAAGCCCAGAACGGATCACTAACGTACACGAACCCGCTCGTCAGGAAGCTCCACTCGACAATGTATGACGAAGAAACCTGATATGTAGCTGATTGAATAATCCCTAGTGTAAGGTACATTCAATATTGCTTTTGTTCCGTGAATCACTCCTAATCAAAACTCACTGGATGATTACCTGCGGCCCAGTGATGTACTCTTGCAAAGGTTAGTACGCACAGGACAAGATAGTTCGCTTTGGATTTGACGGAATCGTGCCCCCGGTCCTTCTGCTGACAAGAAAATGGAAGGAAAGCAACCTTTTTGAAAAATAAGTTTGTAGACGGAAAATGTGTCTGTAAGGGTGTCAGTGTTCCAGGACTTGTCGTAAGGTAAAAATATGACCAAAGCACTCTAGACCGGACCAGACTCCTATTTGTTCTTTCCGTACGGCATCCAGTGGATGCAGTGGGTGGGCATAATATAAGACCAGAGAACAAACTAGATGCAGTGGATATTAGGCTAATGTCTCCGTAGCTACGAGAATAGTAATTGATAGTCAACAATCATGAATTACCATGTCGGTATTGCAAACCGCTTGAAGGGGTTTCGCCAGTTCTAATATCAACCTCTCCCTACCAAAAGAAGGAGAGAGATATTGTCCAGTAGCCTGGGTATGCGACAATAGCTTAAGTTCCAGGGCCACGTCTGCCTCCGACGGGGGGCCGTCTGGGACGCAGTACCTGACTACTCGTTCCCAAATTTTGCATAATACGGCTGAGGTTAGCTGATCTGTTTCCCAAACTGTTCAGCCCACAGGTCAGGTCAGCAGAATGGCTGGTGGCAAGAGAAACTTTTTGGTTTGAACGCCCGGAAAAGTAAGTTGTATCAACCAGGAAAGGAGAAAACGTTCGACAGAACTCTAGTTTTCCTTCTTGAGCGCGGTAAGCCTTCGCCAAGAAGAATAACACATCTGAACCCACTGATCGCTCGCAGACCAAATCAAAATGCGAGTAGAAAATATCACATTGTTTTGTTGAAAACGTGTACAACCGTAAGAAAAGGCATGGGTATATATGCGGTGCATGGTGACCTGCAAATACTCTCCAATCAAAAGGTTGGACCGTTTTCAAATGTAGTAGTCAGGGTCACAAATTAATCGATCAGCGTAGTGGATTATGGGTGTGGTAGGCAAAATACTATTGAAAGTTATCTCAGGATTGTTCTGGGGATACCTGTCCAGCCTGATTGGCCAAAATCGTTTTACTCTGAGTAGTCGCTCTGAAAGAAATGTGAGGGTCTCTGACAAAGCAATTTCAAACAGTTTAACACCGACTAGGTGACCAGCGCGACTAAGCGGCAGGGAAAAAAGTAATTCGCAGTTGCCAGAAGAAAGGGGTTGCCCCATCTCTTTGGATTATTCGACCAAGTGATGCTCACCGTCCTTGTGTATGTCTTTATTCAGCTTGCGATTAAGTTCTCAAGGGTTTTGATCATATTCAGAGACAAATGGAACTGAACTAAGCTTATCCACACGGTTCATCGATGAGGCAGAAATACAAGTCTGCCATAACTTTACATCTTCTTCGGAATACACCCCTTCAGAGCTAAGCTACCCTAGCTATGGCGATATGTTCCCATTGTCCGCAGGGTTCTCACACTTGAGTCGTACTGATCATTTTTCTCATCAGAGCTTCCTGGTAGACGTCCTGTACAATTTTCTCATCCGAATGCCACTTACATTTACGAGCAGAGGGCCTTTGGGGAAAATGATAAAACAAAAAGGACACACACAACAGCATGATTCGAGCCCAGGTGGTTGTTCCAAAATACACAGAGTACTGTCACCCGTAACTACCTTCTGATCGGGTTAGGTTCATTGTTCAGAAGAATAGTGTACTGCTCGAACTATGGGCAGTGAGATGCATCCAACTGCGATTGTTTTCTCCCATTGTCAATGCGTCGTACACAGACAGCCAAATTACCACCTAGCAATCTCCATCCGATAAAAAGACGACCAATCTGAACATCTAAGTTGCTGGTGAATAAGATGATGTTATTGTTTGATCTGTTTCAGAAGGTCGACGAATTCGTTATAGAATGCATCCAAGGTAGTACCTGAACCAGTGTTCATTGGAGCTTATGGTGCTGTGATGAATATATCATCATCATAACAGCCATGAGCCTGACCAAAAGTTACCGTGGCTCGGGCCACAGCTCACCTCAACAGTGACGTGGAATATCCTAGAAGGAAACATTATTCAGAAGGTCGACAAGTACTAAAAGAAGACTAAGCGGAAGAACTAGAAGTGGTATGGATACAGGTACACCATTGACTGCGACACACCGCCATCTCCGATAGCGTCTCTAACCAGTGGTTTGAATGATCACGAGGACTCCATCCAGGCAGGCGATGCCTGCCCACTTTGCTCAATGGAGCAGTCAAAGTCTTCATATTTCCTGACCACGTTGTTGCTTGACCACCACGCGGTTTAACCCAATCGCTAGTGCCCTCAGTATATAATGCCCGGTACGGTAAACGCTCAGCTGGCATAC